>PVHP010035211.1:0-18638 GCA_004024765.1 Zapus hudsonius | reverse complement strand
AAGGCAGGCTGACATGACCTTTTGAATTCAACCTTGACAGCCTGATTCAACAGAATGAACACTAAAGCCACCAGAGACCTCCGGTCACCTGCCTGCAGGGCTCTCCTCTGGGCCTAAAATAAGATTCCCAGAGTCCTGATTCAAATTAGATCCTTAATAACGTATCAACGTGTCTATAAATATATGTCTTTGAGGGCCAGCTAATATAATTATCTTAATCAGCTACGATCCCTCCTAGTCCCTGAGTTCCAAAACAGGCTGTCTCCTCCTTGACCTGCAGGACTTGTCCTAGGAGCATCCATAGGGATGAAGGTAGGACGCATGGGCAGCCCCTTCAACCTCCCTCTAACACCCCTGTGACATTCATCCCATGCTGGGGTCTCAGTGTCCCCTAATCACTCATGGGGACTTCCAAACAGAAGACAGGAGCAAAGCTACCACTATCTACAGGAACACCAAAAACATGAACACCAGTCCCAGGGTGACATAAAAATGTTATAGGATGATCTGTTGTGCCCCTCTCCTCCTCCCAGAACCCCAGAATGGGACGAATGAATTTCAAGCAGATCTTTAAAGGGGTGATTGATTCACACAAGGCTATGGAGATGGGTCTCAATCCAAGACAACTAGTATTCTTATAAGATACACTGAGGGAAGACGAGGTAATGGCAGAAGACAGGGTCTGCAAGCCAAGGAGACAGGCTCAGAAGAAACTACCCCTTAGCCTTGGACTTCTAGCCTCCAGAACTGTGCGACCATACATGTCTGTTGTTTAAGAACCCCATACACAAATTGGTGGTACTTTGTCAAGGCAAACTCACACAGTGAGGGTACGTGTCTTTATCTGGAGGTTTTAAATTCTCTGTCTCTCATTCAAAGATGGGCCCAGTCAAGCTAAATAAATCCGTGGACCTCTTATTCACTTTGTGAGTCTCTGGAATCATTTCAAGAGAAAGAATGCAGAGAGTAGAGGAGAATGGCATCATACCCGAGTCAGGAGAGCTACAGCGTTATCCCAGCTACTTTACCAAAATGACCAGTTATGCTGGCCCTCGTGCCCTCTTCAGTTAGCTGGAGCAGTGAACTCTCAGTGGCCCTCCATCGCTGAGGCTCCAGGATCCTTAGTAACAAGGATCAGCTACAGAGCAAGAGCAGGAATGGGAGAGACCCTTTAGGGAAGAGTGGAACAACACTGAGGGGAGAAGGGTGCTGGCCACAGAGAGGGTCTCTGGCTGTTTGTTAGAGCTAGAAGCTTCTGTTCCTGTCCTGACTACCTGGCTAGGTCCTAACCCACATGGGTAAGGGAACTAACAGAAGTGCACCATGCCAAGCACACTCACCATCACACATGAGCAGAAGGTGGAGTGGGTGTCCACTGGCTTCTCAGGACTAGCATCCATGTCTATCCCAGTCTTGCAAGGCAGGGAGAGTCTTCAAAACACATTATACCTGGCTTGTCCCTCCTCTCCCCTCCAAAACCCAGGCCACTACACTACTACAGTCCTTGTCAAGATGCTGTGGGAGTGTGGCTTTGTGCTGGGGAGGCAGTGAGGACACTGTAGTGAGCCTCTTGTAACTGTCACAGAAGGCTGCAGTGACATCCACAGAGTCCTTACGCTTTACCTGGACAGTACACCAATACTATGGTCTAGTATTAGCATTCTTGTTGCTGTTACACAAATGAAGAAACCAAGGCTAAAGGAAGGCTAAGCCCAACAATGTGATCAGGTGGGAAAAATAGATAGATAGATAGATAGATAGATAGATAGATAGATGATAGATAGATAGATAGATAGATAGATAGATAGATAGATAGATAGATAGATAGGTAGATAGATAGACCACCATGAGCCTTGGGCTCTTACTCTGACCTAGAGAGTGACTTAATATCCTGTTACCAAATCCCTTACAAATGAAGTCAGGTACCCAGCAAGGAGAGAATTGCGGCACGATGACCCAAAACACATGTGTGGTGGACTGAAGTAATCTCAGAACTGGAAGAGTTTTGGGCCATCACAATGGATGACCCCAGCTCTTGGCCAGGAAACCAAAGCCCAATGGGTCTCTTGCTCATGAGCCCACAGTAAGCCTCTGGAAGGCTTGCACCAGGGCCTGGGGTTTTTCCCATGACTCAACTCGGCCTGCCCTGTGTCCTTGACCAGAAAATCTTCTAATCTAACAATGATTGTGCAGGCTGAAAAGAGAAAGGTCTTCTGGGATATACGTATGGGTCAAAAGAAGAGATCTCTGGCTTATTCCCTCCCCCAAATCTGTACCTTTCCTCTAGACGCAGGCTGCAGGCCTCCTGCAGGAGCTTCAAGCAGAAGAGTAAGTGAGTTGAGTGCTACTCTCACCGAGTAAAGCTGCTGGGAGGACTGGAATTAGAAATTCTAATTATTAGAACTCTCAGAATGCAGCAAAGGACAAGTTATAATTAGCACATGTCAAAGGCCTTCCCCAAAGGCAATGCATTATATATCAGAAAACAAAGATGTCTCCAGAAAGGGATCAAGGAAACTAGGCCTGTTTGACCTCCTGTTCCTCCCCACAGCCGATCCAACCATCCTCCTCACCTCTGTCAGCCCCTCTGGTGCTGCCTCTCTCCTGTGGCCTTTCCTTGTGCTCATCCAGCATGGGGACTCCATCTCCCCAAATCTTTTTCCCTCTGCCTTCTAAACAGGGCCTTCTACACAGGGATACCATTACTGGGGACCCAAGCAGCTCTCAATCCAAATGTGGTACTGGACAGACAGAGGCTTTGCAATCCTGCTATCCTGGAGTGCCTGAAGGATTTGAGGAGTGGAGACTCAGTGTGGAGAGAAAAATGACTCCAGTGGACTGGGGCTGTCACATACCTGCTGCCCAGGTATGTGGGCCCAAGACAGCCTCTCAACCAGAACACTGCTTTTGGTGACAAAAGCTGAAGACATGGCCCCAGTGGGAACTTGAAAGAAGGGGGTGTGTGGTGCACCTCCTTGTTTCTTTCACGAATGAATGAATGATCTTCTGCTGACTTGTAGGCCATAAGTATACTTTTAGAACCTCTTATCTATTAGTTACAGGATCTGAGACTGAAAGAGGAAATAACCAAAGACAAAGAGTTAACCAAGATATGGCCTTGTCCTCCAGAAACTCACCGTAGAGCAAGTTTGACAGGGAAACAGCAAAGAACCTCCAGAGATCTGGCGCCCTAGTCCTCGGACGCTCCCTGCTGTGTGATATGCTTCTCACAGGTCAGGCCTTCCTCAGCCTCCCATCGCCTGTGCCAAGGAATCCATTCCAATCTGTAGCTCCTACAGGTGAAACTACATAAAAGACTTAATAAAATTCAGTGACATATCCTTATGAAGGCCCTAAGACGTAAGTCACCACCATCCCATGAACTAATGCAGACTCTACTGACTAGAAGTTGCAAAAGTGTCTGTTGTTTCACACTTGTGGGCCTTACTTATGATGGCCCCAGCTCATTGGATAAGCATGTCTATAGTAGGAAAGGCAATTTATCATGGCTTGCCAAAAAACCTTTTAGAAGGCCACTTATTTTCCCATATGATACATCCAAAAGAATACATCTAATGTCCAGGATGGCAAGAAAATGTTGCCTCATAAGCAAGTGAACGCCATCCTTTAGTAAAGCAACTTGAAACAATGTGTTCAAAAGGATTCAGGGGGGCTGGAGATATCAGCCCACCTCAATAACTAAAGGCACTTACTTGCAAAGCCTGATGGCCTGGGTTCGATTCACCACTTTCTGCATCTGGCTTTATGTGGGTACTAGGGAATCAAACTCAGGCCATCAGGCTTTGCAAGCCAATGCCTTAACCACTTAGCCATCTCTCTAGCCCTTCTATGGCATTTTCAAGTCTTTTCTACTTTCTGCTGTTGCAACTTCTCAGAAGCTTAATCTAAGCTTAACTGAGCAAGAGTTTCTCCATTTGTCCAAGACTGGACTCTGCTTGAGTTTTCAAAGAAATGTCTCCCCTGTCAAGTCAGGATCCAGCGAAGAGCCTGTCTTTCCTGGATTGCTCTGCTCACAATTTCTGTGTTGATATTTATACCAACTGCCAGCAGAGCTGGGCTGCAGTCCACCCTGCAGAAAAGGATTGCAGAACAAATGAATGCTCTGATCCTGACTGAGAGGAGATGGGAACAGACTGTGTCCAAGCCCATCCACAACATCATCTGGGCCCCAAGAATGCTGCAAACAAACCACCTGAAGGAGTCATGCAGGAGTAGATAGATCCTTGCACGATCTTAGAGTTGCCGTTAGGGTCCCAGACAGGAGGCAGCTGCATAGTCTCATAGTCCATACAGATGTGGAAACAGAGGCTGAGAAGCACACCCCTGCCTGTCATCTCACTTTGACCCAGGAACAGAGGAAAGAGCAGCACAAAGCTTGTGCACATTGAGCATCTCATACATGTGCCTTTTTGCTACGTCGAATGGTTTCATCCTAAGTCGTCTTCACACCATGGTCAGGGACAAAGTGCACATCAACAAGCACTTCCCTCATCAAAGCTAAAAGCATATTTTCTTGTAAATTTCAGATACTCAAACTTGGTTATGAACAAATGGGTAAATGTATCTAGTTCCATAAAAAAATGAAAAAGAAACTCGGTACATTGCCATTTATAATAGCAAAGAAGAAAAAAAGAAAGCACAAAAATAAAGAAAAGAGCTGAGTATGCAACTTAGTCATTTTAAAATGTTCCTGGAGTCCCAATGACATGTGGAGATGCTGATCACATAATGTTAAGGGGAAACACAGAACACTAAATTGCCGATACTCTAGGATCCCGACATTATAGAGAAAAATACTGAGTAATGTTGTTGGGTAAAAAAATAAATAAAGCAAAACATGAATAATAGTAGATGTTTCTGCTGCGATGATGGGAGCTTTTATTTCTGCTTCTTTGCATTCCTCTGTTTACTGCAAATGGTTTCCAATGCACCCTTAGGACTGTGGGAAGTAATGGGGAATCGTAAGAAGCAGAAAAGGATGTGTGGAGGCATCACTCATCCTTGTTGAATCTGGAAGGAGACAGAGATCATTTGTCTCTTTTCATATAGAGACAGAGATGCTCCCTGGAGACAGGTAACAGCTCTCTGGTACTGAAGACCAGCCCAGGTGAGCGGGTGAGGCAAAGCAAGCCTTAAGCTGTACCCCACACACACACACAAAGACCCTCTGGCCCCTATAGCCAACAACAATAAGCTACAATAGTGAGAGGTTCCCTTTGTCAGACAATTCGCTCTGGTCTCCATATCCACTATCCCCTGAATCCTTATCACATCTCTGAGGCAGGAATTGCTGAGCTCCTTGAGTGAGCCCCGCCTGGCCACTCCTCCCTGACAAGAGCCACTGGCATCCTACTGAGCTGATGTGGCCTGTAACATTCCTGACTTGTTTTCCCAGGGTCTTGTCTCCCAGGGAGGACAAGGTTAACCTTTCCTGTCCACCAGTCTCTCTTGCTTCCCTCCACGGGACTGTTGGTTCCTTAGAAAGGCCTCGGGTCCCTATGAAGCCACCTGGAGGGTTCTTCAATACCTGCCACCTCAGGAAGCATTTGCTCATCCATGAGCTAGTTTAGCGGGTTACAGAGGACAATGGTCTCATGGGCTCCTTGGCCTGCAACCAAGACAGAAGCCTGTTGTACCTCCTTAGGGGCCCATTGACCTCTCCAACTAGGACGCCGATGTGTGTCATTTGTAGTGCTGGCATTTGTCCCCTGGATGACTGAATCACTGGCCAATAAATTGGAGGATGCTGACATCGGGATGTGTCCCTGATTCCTACCAGACGTGGGCTGACTCAAGGATCCAGTTTTAGTTTCTGATCTCTGGTTGAGGGTTTGGCACAATGTACCTCAGGGCTCTAGCAGGCAAATCTCAGTCATAAAGCTCCAGCATGAACAGGCTATGTACAAGACTTCCAGCAAGTTCTCCTCAACTGTAGCAAAGAGGAGCCAAGGTGACCAGGAGGGGCCCGTTTACACAAAGGGAGGGAGCTCTCCATCCTGGAACAGGCAATTCAGCAAATGCAGGCCCAAGGAGAAGATGTTACTCACAATGACACCCTTCAGGTCTCAGGACGCCCAAGGGCTCTGCATGTGGGTAGATGGGCTACAGCTCTCCCCTCTGAGTTCTTTTGAAACTGTGGGTCTGCTGTAATTTTCTCCCAGTCACTAAACCACAGCCTGTCCCACACAGGTTCTCCTCCTGCCAAGCCCTCCCTGATGACCCTACCTGCAGTTCCCCACACTTTCTGAGCCTTTTCTCTGCCTGTGTCCTGAACACATGAACACACACGGTACATTCTATTTCTCTGGTGACAGCATGTTTTCCTTAAGGGCAAGGACCAATCTCTGATATTTCTTGCATCTAGCTGAAGAAGGGTCTTCCAAGCTTAGAATACAATGAATACATGAACATATACACTTGTCAATGGGTCAGGTGAAAATGTGGCTGAATTTATTTAAGGTGCCCTACATAGGTCAAGATCCTCCTTCAAAACGACGCCACTCCCAAGCCAAGGAAAAGCTCAAATCGATCATGGTATTTTAGAAATAAAGCAATTATGGGATTAGTGATTTCTTGGAACCTTCTGGTTCCAAGTAAGAACTATCTGTTATAATTCTCATACCATAATCTTACAGATGAGATGACATCATCATTATCTTTATTCCCATTTTATAGGTAAGAAAACAGAAAAATCAAAGGGCTATTCATGGTCAGCAGGTATAAACTCTAAAAGGCTGTTGGTCTGAGAACTGCCTTGCTTAACTATTATCTGGGAAAAGACTGTAACTCTAAAAGTATAGAGACTCCATAATGAATCACGAACCCAGTGGTTCTGTGAGACTCGGAACCAGAGCCTGGTATTAGATAACTGCCCTGAGTTATGATTTGCTAAAGTGCTAGCTAGACATTTCTCATCCTTCAATTTTATTTAATCAAAGCAAAGAATTCATAAGAATCTTCAAGCATTCATTCATCAGGCGGATTAAATATTTCATAACCCAGCAGTTTAATTTTTTATGGCTGAAGTGAAAAGGAAGAGCTCCCAGAGAGGCCACCACCCTTCCTGGGACAGAGCAACAGATGGCCAAGGGCACAGAGATGTAAGTGGGCTCTTGCCATGCTATTTGCTCCATCCTCAATAAGTGAGACATTCCTGCCAAATCCAAGGTGAAGGTCACAGAGGCCGTCTCCTACATTCTTAAAGAAGACATGTGAAAAGGAAAGAGAGGATGAAGGGATAGCCGGTTAAAGGCATCACAGATCAGACAGGGACCCAAGCCAATGAAACATTCCTTCGTGAGAAGATAAAGCAGCCTTCTCCTGTCTCTTGCAAGCCACCTGGCCACACAGGTGTGCTACACTGCACAGGAATAGAACTTCCTGCCTGTCTGTGCCAACTAGAGCACCGGGGGTTACTCAGGTGCTCCTCTCGCCCTCCAGTGACCCTCCAAGACACCCAGGCCTGCCTTATATGTCATGGGTCTCTCATGAATGGAGACATAAGTCCTCACAGATGGACTGCTATCCTCAGAGCTACAGATCTCTCAGCCCTTTCATTAACTTCCAAATGCAATTCTAGTAACTTCTGTCTCTTCTACCCCCAAATTTAACTCTTGAAATGCCCACTTCCCATGCCCCAGAGTCAATCTCTACTCTATCCACTAAAGCACAATCTGAGAGTCTGACTGGCACCTAGTCAATATCCACCCAAATAATCTGTGGCAGGGTTTAGGGGAGTCAGGGGAAGTCTTACATTCCAGTAGTCAGCACAGATTTCTGCTTTCATCTCTTAATTACCTGTTCCCCAAAAAGCATATTAGCAATCTCTCTGTTCCAATCCTTCTCCTCTCCTGTTCCCCTCAACTCTTCCTGGGGACAGATGTCTTGGTAGTTTACTAGAAATGTAGAGAAATGCCATGGTGGAGCTCAACTCATTTCTCCTGCTGTCCCAATTCATCAGCAACCCAGTGAGTGGATGTGGTGGTGGCAGGAGCCCTCACTTCACGGAGGCAGGTGCATGGGAGGAGGAAGCCATGTGCCTCTCCTCCCAAGAGCTATGGCCAGGGCATTCGGACTTTTGCCTCAGCCTCCCCTTCTGGTCTCTACCCTACTTTACTGACCCTCAGGATTTACAGTCCAGATAGCTTCCAGCAGCCTGTGCTGGCAGCTCCAAGCCTCTTGGAGATGGACATGTGACCACTGGACCCTGCCCTGGAAACAGGGGGAGTGGCGTGAAGGGAAAGGCAAGCTCACTTAAGAAATCTGGTGAAATTTATGAGCAAAGATTATCTCTGCCCTGGGACAATTCTGATTGTAGAAACAGCATTGGGACATTGAAGGGAGGAGGCAATTTATTTGATGTCTTGGCACCACATCCTAAGCAATTACCATAATGACAACAGTGAGAAGCAGTGTGTGGTTGCCATTACCTTCTTCCTCACCCAGGAAACCGCATGGGACATTTTGGATTTGCAGGTGACATTTTAATGTGGAATCAGCATGGGATCACCGGGGAAGTAGGCTGGGGCTAGGATATAGCCCAAGAGGACCAAGGCCAGTGGGTACAGAAATGACACACAGAGAAAACAAAGTGACTCATGGGACTTCTCCACAGGTTACCCCAGTAGGTGTCCAGCCCAGTGACAGTAAGTTTTCAGCCAAACTTTCTAGATTTGGGGATCTTTTTTTCTCAAAAGACAGCATCCCCCTCTAAAAGCTTGTGACCTAAAGGCAGAGCACTGTCAGAGGAAGGAGTCCTAGGTCAAGGAACATAAATACAAAATTGAAATGCAAGATGTTTACAGAAGGGTAGTGATGGAAGCCAGTAATTCTCAAAGTGTGGATCTGGACCAGCCACAGTGCACATTCTCCACCCCAGATCTGTGATGTTGGGATTCTGGGGTGGTACTCTTTTTGAACAAGACCACCTAATGGTGCAGGTACATACTTGAGACTTAGACCCAATGACATCATCTTATACTGTCAGACACATTGGGTAAGATGCCCAAGTCCTTCAGGTACCCCCTCAGCATACAGTCACTAAGCATCTACTCCACCAAGACCAGGAGTGCCAGCTACTAGACATGGGGTAGCCTATGGAAGCCCACAAGACGGCTGTCAGCATGGTGAGACACCCCCAAACCACTCTCCTGAATATTGCATGATGTCCAAAGCCCCTCTCAAAGCTGTCTCAATCAACAGGAAGAAAGGCCACCAAGTTGACCAGCCAATTCTCCTCTAGGAGAGGCTGTAAGCATGAATTCCTGAGCAAGAAGCATCCTGACCCCTAAGGGTAACAGGCTGGTAAAGAAGCAAGTGATGCAGAGACAGGATGGGGACATAACAGCCAGCAGGAACTGTCCCCAGAACAGAAGAAGCATCATGTTGCTCTGTCCTCTCTCTCTCAACTAGGTATAGCTACCCAATTCTGTCCCCTGGGGCAAGCCCAGAGCTCAAGGGCCACATGGGGACATCGGGCTAATCCTGGGAGGTGCTATAGCCAGGTGCTTCTCTACCCTGCTGGCTGTGTCCCCAGCATGAGAGGACACTCTGCTCCTCATTCGGCAAGAGTTGCCATGACTTACCCAGCCCCGGTGTTCCAGGGACACAGGTCACTTGCTGACACTTCACTTGAACTAGCCTCCAGTTATAAAAAGGGACGAATCACCACCCTCTCCACTTACAGGCCCTTCGGCCCAGTGTGGATGGCCAACCCCTACCCCAGGCACCCACCAGCACCACTGCTCATCCCACCTCACAGTAGGGGCCCCAAGGATCACACGTGATCTCAGAGCCACGGGCAGAGATCTTAGGATTGCCAGATAAAATATAGGATGTTGGTCACATTTACATTCTAGTATAAACAAGAACAAAAATTTTAACATAGTGTGTCCCAAATATTGCTTAAGAAGTACTTCAACTAAAAAAAACACCTTATTTATGTGGAATGCAAATGAAATGAGCATCCTCCCGCTAAATCTACCAATCACATTATATCAGCAAACCCAGAATGGTGAGACCTGGACTTCCCAAAGCAGAACTCAGAATAGCACAAGAGAAAAGGCCTTGACAGTGACCTAGAATTACACCTCATAGATGTGATGGAAGCTGATTTTCTCATTTATTTATTTGTTTGTTTGTGGGGGCAGAGTGTGTGTGCATGTAAGGATGCCTCAGTGTGTTGATCCTCTCCTTCCACCTTAAGACAGGGTTTCTCTTGTTGCTTTACCCCAGAAAGCCAAACGTGCTGACCATGAGATTTGGGATTTTCCTGCTTCTGTCTTTCATTGTCTGAGGAACACTGGAATCACAGACACATGTGTCCCTTTTGTGTCTGACTTGGCATGGGCACTGGGGATCCAAACTCCAGGCTGAAGGCTTGCAGAGCAAGCACCTTAACCACTGAGCCATCACCCAACCCTGCAAGTTGATTTTCTTTGCACAATGAGACAAAGTCCCCCAGGGACATTAGGAGAAGACTTGGCCTAGGGTATTCATATTCAATTTTGTACACCAGCCCTGGCATAGAAGTATACCTCACCCTACAAGTCACCCCCATCTCCTTGGGGTCTGCTCTCCACTTCCAGTCTGGGGCAGAAGATCTTAACTCCAGCATTGCTGCCATTTGATCCACATAGTTGTTTTTGGTGGCAGCTGTCCTGTGCATGATGGTAACAGATCCCTAGTCTCCACCCACCAAATGCCAGAAGCACCTCACCTCCAATGGTGCCAAATGTGTCATGGGGGACACAGTCACACCTGCTTAAGAACCACTGAAGGAAATGGGCGTAGTTAACTCTTAACTGTGGAAGTCTCATAAGGAACCTAACACATGATGCCAATTACCAAGGTCTGACTATATATCAGCCTTAGAAATGTAGCCCTGCCTGGCTCAGAACCCTCTTACCTAGCATTCAGAGACTGGCCAGCCAGCGTCCAGTAAGGAGCTTCAGCTCTTTGAGGATTTCACTATAGCAATTCCTTGATAATACTCAAAAATGAAATGAACACCACTTCTCAGGCAAACTTGTTTTCTGTGTGCTTCATATGAATGTTGTTACTATCCTGACCACTGAAACATGCAGGGTGCTACTCCAGATATGCCTATTCTGCATACCTGGGATCCACTAAGGTGTTTCATCCTGTCAACAGCCCCAGGAGGTCAGCACTGTTCCTACTCACGTTTAGCAGCTGAAAAAACAGGTTGAGGTTAAGCAATTTGCTTAAGGTCACAGACTCTGCCTGACTCTAGAACCTGTGCTTTCTCACTACAGATGTGGTATCCTTTCCAGAACCATTCAAGACCAGCAGACACAACAATCTAGGCACTATGTTGAGGACACTGTTTTCACCTGGGGCTACACAGCACCCCCATCTCATGAGATGCCCCATGCACACATCCTCCCACTTACAATGGGGTTATGACCCAGTCAACCCACCCGAAGTGAAAAATATTATGTCGGAAATGTACTTTATATCTAACCAGCCAAACATCAGGGCTTACCCCAGCCTGCCTTATACATGTTCAGAAAAAGCATATTCACTCACACTTGGGCAAAAGCAGCTAACACAAAGCCTGTCTTCTACTAAAGTGTTGACTGTCACAAGTGATTGATAGGCACTTAGCTGGAAGTAAAGCTCTGAATGGCTGGTTGGGCAGAAAGCACAGTGGGACTGAAGACTGGTGGGAACATTGAACTAAATTAGTTGCTGGATAATGAGGAAACTATAATGACAAAAGCGAGGTCATCAGTTCCAGACTAGGAGCTGTGGCTCATTAACACTGTCCAGCATCTCAAGAGAATCTTGGGGCACACATTGCTAGCCCAGCAAAAGAAAGAAACTCAAAGCAGAACCCCTACAGAATCCAAATCACCTTCGCACCCTCCAGAAGCCAAAGACTTATGACAGGAGCCATCCCAAGTTAGGAGATGTCTGTCCATATGACACGCCAACTTGGAAATGTTTCTTGAGTTTGATTTTACCTGGAACCTCTTTATAACTCTAGAGCTTTAAAGCTTCAGAGTCAAGTCCATGGCAGGTACTTCCTCAAAAAATGCCACTGAGATCTGCACATTCCCCCTTTATCTAGGTGAGACACCAAGGCCCAACGCCTCCAGATGCAGGTGGTGGTGTTGGTTTAACATCATCTCAAATTCTCCATCCTCATTGTGAACTTGCTTGTAGGCTCCCACCTTCCCTTGGATGCTACTATTGATGGAGATTTGATCAGATTTGAGTGATCCTGTTACCTTGTAGCTCGAAAAGAGCTTGGACATTATACCAGTTGGGCTAGCCCAGGAGACCCCTGAAGAATTCCTGGAGCTCTGGTCTGGAATGAGGACCTGGAAAATTGTACGTGTACACCTTCAGTTACTAGGTCACCTTGAGTGGGGCTGTCACACTGTTCCTTGGCCCAGTTTCCCCCTCGGACAGCATGCTGCGTGAGATTTCCCCCACGGCATGCTATTATTACCTGGCACACTGAGGAATGAGGCCACCTAGCCCTCCAAGATGCTTCAAAATTCTCCTCAGGGCAGGATGACAGGACCATGTAGGGAAGCGGCTCTGACATGCTGAGGACAAGGGGCTAGAGGAGGGCACCCCAGGGTGACCCCACAGACACCACAGCAATGACAAGAGGGGCTATAGAAGAAGAAGTAAAGGGCAGACTTCACCCTGGGGAAGATGGGTTTAAAACACAGGAGCTCACATACATACCCACCCACCACCACCACCAGGGAGTATAATTTTAGTAGCCACTTGCCCCAGCAAAGCACTTTGCAAGCAGTTATTTTGAGAAATGCTATTAGCCACCAAGTTATTTTTAATGTCCCTTGTGTGACAGGCATTTGTGGTACAAAGAGCAGCTGAAAAACGGTAAATTCGTAGCTCTGGACGTGTCCAGAGACCAAAGGCTAGCCAGTCCCTTGGGATGATATCCCAAGCCCCCATTCAGATGAAGGGAATGGGGAAGTATATCGTCCTGAAACCTCCCTCCCCCTTGGTGGCTGCTTGCTGTTCTGGTCTCCAAGGACAAACTTCAGAACTGAATGAACAAGAGCCACACTGTCCATGACAGTCAACCAGCCAATGACAACCCTCACTGCCTGCTCATGACCAGCCCGCATCATCTGTGCTGCCCTCTGCTGCTGACAGCTGACCTCCAGCTTTCTGTTTTACCTACTTGTCCCCTCTGCCCAAGTGGCCCCTCACTTGGAACCCCCATACCCACCTCTCATAACCTAGTCCCACTGAGCTCTACACCCTGAATCCCTTTAATAAAAAAAGCTGTGACATTGTACCTGTTGGTCCATGTTTTGGTATTCTATTGTACAGTAGGGTGAGTGCAGAGAACAGCCACACCTTGCATATTTCAAATAACTAGAAGACAGGATGTTGAAAATGATTATTATTTAAGATGGTGTGTATGCTAATTACCCTGATTTGATCAGTGTACATAATGTTTATTTGTATTGAAATATCACATTATACCCTGTAAGTATGCAAAATTATTATCATGGCTCAGTAAGATAAAACAATTCTTAACTAAAGGAGAGAGCTTCAGCATCTCTTTGGCACTGTTCATCTAATAACTTGTCCCTTTGGTCAGGTGTGCATGGGTATTTCTTGTGACAACTTCTTCCATTTACTGAATGCATAGGATATGCCAGGCATCATTTGAAGTCCATTACAAAGCTCCAGGACTGTTCCTAAGGAGTCTAGTAGGTACCCCACATCTAAATTTTCAAGATGAGGAAACTGAGGCATGGGGAAGCTGTGCAAGGCTTCTTTGTAGATTGGTCCCTATGCGAGGGCAGGTCAGAGGGCAAATAAAGGCATAAGTGACTCAGGGCAGGATGGCCTGGGTCAAACCCCAGCTCTGCCATTGGCACCTCAGACAAGTTCCTTATAGCCAACCTGGGCTCCTGCAGGGAGTCAACAAGCAAACACAAAGCCCCTTTGAAGGTGCCTGGCACACAGCAGTGGAGGTGAGGTGCCAGAGTATTTAAGGCAAGATTACCTGGTCACCTACAAGGCACCGTGCATCATTCTAAAGAATGCCACGTGGGTGATCTTATTTGAAGCTCACAAGACCTTTACACTGCCAACAAGCTTAGAGAAACTCACATTAGGTCAAAGCTAGAAGGTGGAAATTTGGCCCGGGCAGTTGAACACATGTCTGAGTTTATCAACCCAAATCCCCTGCTGCTTATCCTGTCTGCAAACTCATGGAGTCTTCAGATTCCCTGCTGGTCCTGGCACTGGATTGAGCCCTTTAAACACAATAACAACTGTAGACTTCGAAAGGTCTTTCTGAATACAGAGCCTGACTGTACATCAGTGGCCTCCAGCCCTTGTAAGGGCTCTGCTGACGCAACACACCTCTCTACCCCACCCAAGACAGGCCCTATGCTTAGAAAGCACAAGCAAGGTAGCAAAAATTTGGGCAGGCCTCACTGAGGGCCAGGGTTGGGAGTTGGGATGGTAATAAGCTGTCCACAGGGACAGAAGACCCAAAGGTCAGGAATCTAGTCCTGGCCAGCTAGTACCATCGTGTGCTGGAGGAAAAGTTCAGCCTGGTAAGTGTCAAGCGTGAGCTGGAGGCAGAATGGCAGGGAGAGAATGTGAATCCAACTGAGCCATGTGTGTGAGTGAGTTATGTGTGCTTCAATTTTAGGCACTGGACAGATTTGTAAAGCTCATCACCCTCCTAGAGTTGCCTACAAAAAGCCAAAAGTTTAACACCATACCAATCAATCAACATAGGTGTGCCGGGAGGAGAGTGTGCCCAACCCAGAGCTGGAAGCCCAGGAAGTGAGGGAAGAAAGTCATCTATGCCCTGGCAGATCCCAATCTTAGCCAGGGACCAGAAAGGCACCCCTGAGAACATTGTGGGAAATGGTGTTGATAAAGTGACCAGATTTCTTGTGAACCTACTATGTGCCCTGTGTCTGGCATGTGAAACGAAGCATCAACCCCTGCACCCCAAAGCCTGGGGTGCCTCCCCTGCACAATGCTGATAAAACACTCTAGGAGATGGAGGATGCAAGCCCTGTGTAAAGCCGGCTCTCCCTGTGAAGGTAGATCTAGACACTAGAAGTGTAGAAGTTTTGGATTATCTTTCCAAAAATGATTACCACAACCTCAGACTGGCACGTAAAACAGACAGCTTCCTGTGCTACAAGAGCTTGGTGGGCAACTTTCAGTTCCAACTGGACCCACCACATTGTACCTGCCTCTGCTTAGTTGGGGTTTTTCCCAACTCCACCACAAGCTCCCCATCAAGAGGGTCCCAGGCTTCAACACCCAGCCCCTCCCCAGCCTCCAGCCAGGCAGGATAGGTGCTTGGGAGCCATGAAGGAGGGCTGTGTAGGAAGGCTGTCCCAGATGCCTAGCTTGGTTTGGCACATACATTTGGGTCAGCCTCCCAGCAGCTATAAGCCAAATTCAGGAATGGGGGTCAGAAGTCATCAGGGGTAGGGGCTCTGTAGTCCACAGGCACACAGGGAGGAAGAAATGGAGTTCCCAGCACAGGCCGCGTTCCATTCCTGTGGCCTCTACCTATGGGAGCTGCCTGGATCCTCTATGGCTCAGATAACAGGTTTCCCCACTGGATGGGAGGCTTTGTCACTCCTGGGTAAGTCACAGGTGGGGACCTTTGAGACACCAGTAGAACAGTCTTCCAGGGAGCAGGAAAATGGGTCCTGGGAAGCTTAGTGTGCTTGTTGGCTAGGCCTTCCTTCACAGTACACACATGCTGGGTGCTGATACCCCAGACATGTGCTATTTCTCAGTTTTGTTCTGAAAGCACAGGTTGTTCCCAAGGGAAGGATGGAGCAAACTCCTCTTTATGTCCTATACTCTTGGTGGTCAGTCACTGCCCATGACCTCTCAGTTCCTCCTTCTAGAAACATCTATGTGTCTACAAACTCTCCATGTATCTACACCTGGAAAGTTCCCCCTGAGAAGCCTGTGAGGAAGATCATCACCCAGTGAAGACAGCAAGCATAAAACACCTGCAACAATTGAGGAACTAATGCCATCCACGTGCCCAAAGCCTAAAAGAAACGCTGGGGGGGGGGATAGTGATGCCTGGGAAGAGAGATGGTAGGGAGCCCCTTTGGGCAGCCTTATTCCCAAAGAAGCGGCAGAACTGCATGGATCAGTCGGCCTACCCAAGAAGGTGAGTCAAGCTGGAAGAGAGAAGCTTCGAGGCGCAGGCTCCTCTTGTCCATGTGGATCCACAGCCATGTTTGTTTATCAGCAACAGTCCTGGGAAACCCCAGGAATCACGTGGCTGGAATATCAGAAGAAAACTAGCCAGGGGTAGGGACCGGTCCCTGACGCAGCGGGTGGCAGCTCCAGGAGGGAGGACAAGTCCAAGCACAGCTTGTACCTGGCACAGTGGCCAAGTCAAACAGCAAGACAGATGCAAACAGTTGGCACGCGAAGCGGTGGCTTTACCAAGTGCTGAGCAGTATTGTGGGGATTAGGCTCCTGCTGGAAACACAGAGGGCTCCAGTTCTCTGGTGCAGCCCCACAGGTGGTAGGATCATGTGAGATGCCACTTAGCCAGCCAGTGCTCTGGTGGCACATTCAACAAGAGCACTGTACTATAATACGGTAGACAGAAAAGGGGCTGGGGAGAGTCGGCTCTCCTCATCTGAGGCAAACACTGATGGCTCATGGTTGAAAGCTACAAAAGCCCACCATCAGACCTATGAAGGCTGTGTAAACCAGGGACAGAGAACCCAGAGGTCAAAGTAAGGAAAATATAAACAAAAACAACTGTTTAGGGCTGGAGAGATGGCTCAGCAGTTAAAGGTGCTTGCTTGCAAAACCTGATGGCTTGGGTTTAATTCCCCAGTACCCACGTCAAGCCAGACGCACAAAGTAGCGCATGTATCTGGAATTTGTTTACAAGGACAACAAATAAGCCCATTCTCCTGTTTCTCTCTAACTCTCTCTCTCTCTCCTTGCAAATAATAAACAAAAAAGATTTAAAATAAAAAAATTGCTTCCATGGGTGTGGTGATGCGCTCCTGTAATCCCAGCACTTCAGAGGCTGAGGCAGGATGATTTTCATGGTGTGTGTGTGTGTGTGTGTGTGTGTGTGTGTGTGTGTGTGTGTGTGTGTAGCGAGCTCCAGACCAGCTTGGGATACAGAGTGAGACTCTATCTCAAAAACAGACAAACAAAAAGTATGACTGCCTAGAAAATCTCACGGTCACAGCCAAGGGCACAGAGTCTGCTGGAAAAGTGGCCGGACCCAAATCCTGAACTGCTTCATAGTACCTGGATGAGGCTAAGTGGGGCTGTGCCTCTGATTATGTGTCCTCCAAGCCACACAGGGACACAGCACATGCCACTCAGCCTTGCTCTGAGGAGTCAAGGAGGAACGCACAGTGGATAAGAGGCACTGCATGGTGGAAAGCCCGCCACTGAAGAATCTAGAAAGCATCTAGACTCTGCCTGTAGTAAAAAGTCAAGAGCACTTAGCTCAGAGATGAGATCTGCAAATGCTCCCAAGAAGAGGTGGGAAAGAAAGAGAGTGGAGCTACTGGGGGGCGGGGTCTGAGGTGGTACATTGTACCTGAGGGTGAAGGACAGATTCCCAGAGCTAAGAAGATGATGGAATCACAAGGAAGCTTTCCAGACCTGGGTCTGAAGGTCAAGGGCTCCCTGACTAACTAAGTCCATATATCTTTTGATCTCACAGTGAAGATGTCAAGTGACCTTTAAAAGGAAGAAGAAATTAGCCAGGGTCTGATTTGGTTGTAAAGCCACACTGGCAATCCTATTAGGAAAAAAACAACATGTAGGGGCTGGGGACAGTATGGCTCAAAGGCAGAGACTTCCCTAACCCACAGAGCATCCTGGGTTCTATCCCCAGCACTGTCAAAAAGACAAGTCATGGGGCTGGAGAGATGGCTCAGCAGTTAAGGCACTTGTCTCCAGTGCCTAAGGCCCCAGGTTCAATTCTCCAGTACCCACATAAGCCAGACCCACTCTCTCCCTCTCTCTCTCTCTCTCTCTCTCTCTCTCTCTGCTTGAAAATGAGTAAATAAAATATTTTTAAAAGGACAAAAAGACAAGTCATAATAATAAAGTATAATGAATCAGAATCTTTGTCCCAGAATGTTAGATAGGTGTTAAGCATTTCATACATGTGATTAAGACATGGATCAAAACAAAGACTCCAAGAACAGTAGATGTCGATAGCAGAAAGGCTCTGTCAGTGATCCCTAAGACCCAATAGGTTTAAATAATTGTCACAACTGTCATCACAAATCAAAAGGAAAGTGAAAGTTAATACTTCCTTAAAAGAAGATAAAAACATGAAAAAATAAAATAGACTGTAATCATAATGTGATACAGGTTTAAAATGCCAGCCTACATAATAAAGCAGGGCTGTTATTTTAGTATCCTTGAGGTGGGTGCAGAGAGAAGGGAGATGTGCTATCTCACATGGCAGGGAACCAAGAGATGCTATTTCACCCTGTCCACCAACCACCAGCACAATCAATAGAACGGCACTCCCCACACAACACCCGGGAAACACGGGTAGATGAACATTCCAGTTTAGTAAAGTCCAAGAGGAAATTTTAAAATGG
>PVHP010035210.1:0-18549 GCA_004024765.1 Zapus hudsonius | reverse complement strand
GGGCTGGACATTTTGAGTCCTTTAAGACACTTTCGTTGAACTAGCCTGAGTATGAACATATGTCTAGGACATTCTCGAGCTCTCCCCTCTCAAATGATGCAATGATCACAGGACACCAAAGCTCCAGGTGGAGTTGTCACCTGAGACCAATCCTCAGAGAAGAATGAACTCGCCAGAGGTAATGCTATGGCTCGGTTTTTCAGGAGGCTTGTACAGCTATGATGAACTACCTTCTCATCCTTGCTCAAAATGGTACCAACAGACAATGGTACTCCACGGGCATGAAAGTCGGCCATCTAGAATCAAAAGAGCCACTTTCCAGCAAAGGTGATCGGATAAGCTTGGGTACATATATTTTAAACAGAGAGAGCCTTGGGCTCACAATGGGAGTTGATTTACTTGTATTTTAGGTGCATCTTTGGTTCACAGGTCAGTGAGTCTGATGAGGTGTCACACCCTGAGAGCACACAAAGGGAGAAGTTGGCCTCCAGAGAGGTGACAAAGCAAATGAAAGTCTCTGAAGAGGTGACACCAGAACTCCAAACGGAACGTCTGACAAGTTCAGTCACAGAACCCTGGACTCAGAGGCTCATTAGAGCCTCTGAGAATAATTTATGATTGAGTCACCAAGACAAGATCAAATTAGAAGGTTCTATTTAATAAAACAGGAAAGTATATATACATTTTCAAAGACGTTCACCAAAAATAGTTCAAATGAAACTATTTTTGTACACATGAACTTTTAACCAGAACAACTCATTTCCTTAATGTTCAGATAGATAGTTGACATTTTATTGTACATTGGTTATGTTTCAATTTTAATCCAAAGCCACCTGCCCCTCACTGGTCAGGGAGCCACACTCAGGAAATACAAAGTCATTATGCTAATACCAGTCTAAGTATAACAAAATTAGGTTGGTACATTTCCCATCCCCTCCCCAAATACTGGATTCTGGAATTTTCTAAATTGCTGCCAGATCCCCCAGCATATGCAATAAGTTAGTGCATTGCTGACAAGACTTGAATCAGATTTTGAGCAGGCCATAGAATAAGATGGGTTCCTTCTCTAACAGTCTGAGTGTGCTGTGTGACTTGTTTTATCTTTGAATCCTTTAAGTCGAATTCTCAAAATAGCAAATGATTGCCACCAAATAGTATTGAACTCTTGAACCTGGAAAGGAAAGAAACTCGATCAATGGGGAAAGGGAGCTGGAACACAGAGCAGAAACTGACCCTAGTCATGTTTCGTGTGCACAATCCTCTCTGCAAATGTTAGCAATGGAAAAATTAGGCTCATCAAAACCAGAGCAAATGTGAGATAAGAATTTTTCTGTTCTGGGCTAGAGAGATGGCTCAGGCGTTAAGGCACTTGCCTCCAGTGCCTAAGACCCCAGGTTCAATTCCCCAGGACCCACATAAGCCAGACCCATAAGGTGGTGGCCCTGGTGCGCTCGCTCTCTCTCTCTCTCTCTCTCTCTCTCTCTCTCTCTCTCTCTCTATCTATCTCTCTGTATCTGCTTGAAAATGAATAAACTATTAAAAAAGAATCTTTCTCTTCTGCTCAACAATAAAGCAGTCTTAAAACTCACCCACCAGGACTCAAGGAATTAAGCGGAAGAGGGGGCAGAAAGAGTGTAAGAGCCATGGTGGGGGAGAATATCCAGAGACATTGCCCCCCTCAGCAACAACGCACAAAGGGGGAACCTGGCTGCCTCCTGTACTATCCATAACCTCCTACCCCATTGATTGATCCAGTATGCCCACGGAGAAGGATGCCCTGTAGATTGGGGACACAGAAGAGGGAAATGGAGATACCAACATAGTATTTGCTAATACAACGCATCTAAATTTGGACGATAAAGCTATCAATTTTTTAAAAAAAGAAGAATTGAGCTGAAGATCTATCTCAGTGCAGAGTGCTTAACTAGCCTATTTGAAGCCTTAGCTTTGATCCCTAGAACCACAAAATAAATAAATGTAGTTATATTTTTAAAAAAGAATTCTGCTGTACAAAAGATCAGGGTTTCTAGACACCATCAGTATACGAAAGAAGAACGAAAAGACCTAAACTAAGTCAAAAGTGTTCAAAAATGAGGAACCACCTCTTACCTGAAAGGAGCATGGTAAAGATTTTGTTTGTTTGTTCTTTAAGAATTTTGACAACATTTTATTTCAAGCAGAAAAATACAGACAGAGAGGGAGGAAGAGAGAGAAAGTGGAACAGAATGCATGTGGCAAACCTCCAGCCACTACAAGCAAACTCCAGACGCATGTGCCACTTTGTGCATCTGATTTCCATGGCTCCTGGGAACTATGAACCCAGGTCATTGGACTCTGAAGGCACATATCTTAACCACTGAGCCATCTCTTCAGCCATGGCTAAGTTGTTTATTGTTGTTTTAACAGGGTGTCTAGCAGGAAAATCCCCATGGAGGAAACCCCTGTAAAAAGCATGATGTAGCCTGAGCCGGTGTTACAGATGGCAGATTCAAGTATGCTTGTCAGGATAAGTAATTCCTTCTTGGCCAACAACCTCAGGCTCCAAAGGTTAAAGCAAAGGAGGTGGAGCTGCGAAGACAGCTTATTGCAGAAAGCACTTGGCTGTGCATGTGTGAGAACTACAGATCAAATTCTATGAACCTCCATAAAGCCAGATGTGGCTGCAGACACCTGCAATCCCAGCATGCCTGTAGAGAGATGACAGACAGAGACGGAAGAATCCCCAGAATCTCACAAATAACAAGTGACCTCACCCCAAACAAGGTGAAAGGCAACAGTCAACACCTAAGGTCCTCTGACCTCCACCCACGTGCCTGGGCACGTGCCCCTCCCCACACGTGTGCAATGGCAAGTGTACCCCCTTCACACACACAAGCTCAAACAAAAGTCTAGCTGTGGTTCTCTCTTGCTGCACGTCCATTGCAGGCCTTCCAGGCTCTGCATTTCTGTCACCTGCTCTCCTCGCTTCAGGATCTAGGATAACAGAGTGACTTGGACCTGATCTCAGTTCACAGAAACAAAAGGAAAGAGAATGAGGCAAAATATGGGCTTGATCTTAATACCTTCACCAGAAAGTGGTAATTAGTATTTCGGGTCATGTTATTGGTCAACTTAAGTGACATGATGATGCCTGACTTGGAAGGAGACAGGAAGTACAGTCCTTTGTAAAGAAGGGCCTTCGCATATTAATGTGCAGAAATACAGTCATCCCAAGGCTGCAGGACAGAGATACCAAGCTGTTACGAGACAGGTGCTCCCACCAGACAGTGTGAAGTCCTGCTTTCCACACATGAGCGACATCCAAATCATGCACAGGGCAGTTTGTAGATAGAAATGCCAGAGCCTCGCCTAAGTCATCCTCATTCTGTAATCTAGGGCTGTGCCCAAGAAATGAGCACCTCAAACTAGCTCCCAGGTGGTGCTCATGATGCCAACTGTGGGGCAGATTTGGAGGATGGGGCAGATCATCTGCTGAGATGAAGCACCCAGGCAGAAAGTTCTAGTCCCAGCCTCACCCTTACACCCACCTGGGATCCACCCGCCACTTCTCATGGGGACGTGTGAGCAGAAGTGAGACTTGCCACATCTACAATCGCAGGGGTTAAAAAAGCCCATGTGCCCCTTTCTCCTGCCCCTTTTTAAAAATATTTAAAAATATTTTATTTATTCATTTTCAAGCAGAGAGAGAGAGAGAGAGAGAGAGAGAGAGAGAACCAGGGCCACCACCTTGTGGGTCTGGCTGGCTTCTGTGGGTCCTGGGGAATTGAACCCAGGGCCTCAGGCACTGGAGGCAAGTGCCTTAACCGCTGAGCCATCTCTCCAGCCCTCTCTTGCCCCTTTTGCTTCCCCCATCTTTTCTGTTTGTTGATACCCAGGCCATGCTTAAAATCAAAGCTTTCATCAGCCCAGCATCTTCGTTGACAAAGCACACCTGCATCCAATTATGACATGAATGTAACACATTTATATTGGGTTAAGCCACGGGAATCTGAATGGGGGGGACTAATTTGTCACAGTAGGAAGTGTCACCTTAATGACATCAGAGAGACTAGGGAGACAGTAAAGAGAATCTACCATCCGGGTAACATTCTCATATTCCTCTCCATCCCTTTCGTGGGCAGTGTCTTCCGCCTCCTGAACACCTATAATTGTTATCTTTCATTTCCCTTCATGGTATCTTTTCTTCAATTCACTGTGGTAATTGATAAGACTAAATGAGTTAGGATTATAGGCAGGGTAGAAATCTCAGAATCACTTTAGCTAAGTCATTCGTTTATGTGGGTCTATTATTTATTTAACAAAACTTCACTCAGTGCCTATTTTTATATGTTTATTTACTACCTAACCCTGACTCCAGAACTGGCTTGTGTAATGATCATGGCAGGCAAAAATGGTTATCACTAAGTCCAGAGGTAACCTTAGACCATTTCATAACAGTGTGCTGAAAATGAAAAAAAAAAGTCAGTCCTCACAAACCAGAAACTGTAGTTCTATCAGTAAGGTTTGGGAGATTATATATCCAAGTTGTTTCGATTTATATCCTAACAAATATTTGTTTGTTTTCAAAAATGTTACAAAGCATTTATTTCCATCTATGCCCATGTTTTTCTGAGTAACAAAGGACGAACAACATTTGAAAGTAAGTTTATTCAGATTTACATTCTGCTAGACAGGCACTGGTCCAGTGCAGACTGCATGACGCATGGATGGCCCAGGACTGTTCCAAGTACCTCTGATTTACATCTGAACCTAGTCTCCGCCTGAGGAATGAAGGAAATTATATACCCATATGGCCCTTAATGACTAGCACTTCTACAAAGGCCATACTGTGCTTTATAATGTCAGAAGCCAAGGAAAGAGCTCCAGAGGCCAGCTCCTTAGGCATAGCCTCTGTCGAATATTCTCAGGCTTTTTTAAAAAATTTATTGTCCATAATGAGTTACAACATTCAGTGGGCAAACAATGAGTTGTTATCCCCAATTCCTCGCTGCCACCCCTCCCCAATCCGCTGGATCACCTCCTCCATGGGTCGTCTGGATCAGTCCTGGTGACAAGGGACCATGGATAGCCTAGTACTCGGCCTGGTTCTCCTGGCCATGCCTCTGGATCATCTCCCCCACCACAGCTCTCACAATCTTTCCGCCCCCTCTTCTAACTTTCTTTTTTTTTTTTTTTAATTGTCCATAATGAGTTACATTACTTAGTGGGCAAACAATGAGTTGTTATCCCTAATTCCCCAATGCCCCCCTCCCCATCCCTAATCAGCTGGATATCCTCTTCTGTGGGCTGTCTGGACCAGTCCTTGTGACAGGGGACCCTGGATAGCCTAGTACTCAGCCCGGTTCTCCTGGCCCAAGTGTGTTGTTACTGAGGGGGGCCATGCCTCTGGACCGTCTCCCCCACCACGGCTCTCACAATCTTTCCGCCCCTCTTCTGCTCAGTTCCCTGAGTCGTGGTGGGTGAGTATTAAGGCTGCTTTAAGGTTGAGAACTTAGGGGTCTTTGTGTCAAAAATTGTTGGTTTCTGTCTCACTGGCTTATCCTGTGTTGATTGAATGGCTGTGGCTGTGGGTCCCTTTTTCATCCCGTCATTCTCTGCGGGGTCTCAGGCTTCTTTAATTTACTTCAAGAACCTCTGCTGCAACCACTTCTCTCTAGAAAACCAATTCCATTTTCTGAACTCCCTGACTTCATCAGGAAATATTTCTAGAAACCCATTCAAACGTTTCCATTCTGATACTTCAAGTTCTAAGTCCTCGGGCTATGGGAAACCATTTTCCACCTTGACTGCTATTTAAACTCTTCTAGAACTTGCCGAGGATAATTATGTCACATTCACCCAACGCAGGGATTTAATGGCACCCTTTGCCCACTTGAGACCATATTTATTTTCTGGAGTGTCCGATGACATGATTTCCCAGCAGCGGTAATAAGGATTAAAGTTCCTCGTGAGTTGTTCTGACTTTTTGAATCTTAAGGAATCTTTTAGAGCTGGTCTTAAAGCAAGGCAAGCTTCTAAATGATTTCAAAAAGTGATATATGGGGCTGGAGAGATGGCTCAGCGGTTAAGGCACTTGGCTCCAGTGCCTAAGGCCCCAGGTTCAATTCCCCAGGACCCACATAAGCCAGACCCACAAGGTGGTGGCCCTGATGTTCTCTCTCTTCTCTCTCTCCCTGTATCTCTCTGCTTGAAAATGAATAAATAAAATATTTTTTTTTTAAAAAAGTGATATACGTCCTTTCTGTTGTGTTTCCCTATCACCATAGTGCTTTCTGCTGGCAGGAAAAAATGTGCTTTGGATTGCTTAAAACTTAGAAGAGTAGACCATTTAAAAGCTATTTTGCTGACAGTTAAATTAAATGCCTAAAAATCTACAGTGATATAACTAAGGAGTAATAGATAATTTCCATTAAAAGAAACTTCTGAATTTTCTGTCGGTTTCCACCAGAAGATTCTTTGAAGTTTTCAGATATAAAAAGCAATTGACTTGAATTGTAGAAGCAGAAAAACATTACATTAACTATGCCCAACCCTTAAGGATATTCACTAAACTTTTGGAACAATATACACAGCCAGAGTGCATGAGAGCTTAAATCTTTGGTCGAATTGTGATTCCTTCTTCATCTCCACGCAGTATTGCGGGAAGAGGCTGAGCCTGTTTCCAGGATTCCAGATCAGCTGTCTTCCATCTGATTTTTGGCAATGGAAGACCTTGGCAAGAGATTGAATGAGATGGACAGAAGCCAAGCACTTCTCCTGCCTCTCTGCCTCTTGCAGCGACTTGGAAGTTGGTTCTCTTCTCCAACTCCAGCTTATTGCTATCTTTCATTGGTTGACAAATTGGTATTAGATCCAGCTTCCATCAGATGGCCCCTGTCCCTGGTCACAAACACAGCCGACATCTTTGACCTTCCCAGGTTACAGAAGTTACCAGGTTCTCTACTGTTTGGACCCTCTCACCATCTCCTCTGGTTCGTACCAGCTCCGTTGACATGTGTAATAATTTCCCCTGTTTCTGCATTCTTTGTTAGATTCTGATTGATGCTCTGATGAACAGAAGCTTGAAACATTTCACATAAATATTATAAATATTAGTACAACCACAGTTATTACAAGGAATGGATCAGTACATGACCCAGAACTGAAAGGACCAAGGAGCTGAGTAAATTTAGAGACTTGACTACCTAATTCGATCTCCAGCTGAGAAGAAAAGATAATGTCAATTAAAAATCCCAGGAAGACATTTGAAGCATTGTGTGGCCTGCAAATAAGAATTCTGAATGAGGGAAAAACCATCCAAGAGATATTTGTTTTTGTTCTTGCGCTCACGCATTGGGATTCCTATATGTCCCACTCCTCTAACTCCGATCAGTACAACACTGAGGAAGATAAAAATGGCCCTGGCTTCTGCAGAGCAAAAGAAACTCCAAGTGCTGAGTGATACGGGTTGCTGATAATTAATATTTGTAAGCAATGTGGGGGGGGGAGAGAGTTTTGGAATCCTCCCTTCCCCCCCCCTCCGAGTTCTTGTCCTCTAATGCCAAAGAATTGTACACAGGGACAGAATTAAACTTTAATTACGCATTTATTCTAATTTAGTAGATAAGGAAAAGGGGAGTTGGATGGGGAAATTGGATGTGGGAAGTCATAGAGTTTTCCTGCCACCAGTGTGGGGAAAACACGTGTCAGAGTTCACAGAGCTTATATTATTTAGTTAGATAAATAGCCCAAGAAAAGATAACAGAAAGCTCCCTTTATGAGACAGAGAGATTTATGAGAGAAGAAGTCTGGAGCTTGCCCATCAGCTGGGGTAGGGGTACAGGCCTTACCTCCCTGAGGCCTGGGTCAGCAGTCTTTCTACTCCATTGCCATGTGGGGGAAGAGGGGTCTACTTCCTTTAGGGAAGCTAGTTTTAATTCCTCCCCAGGTGAGTTAAAGGGACAGCTGATTGATTTATATCTGACCAATCAGTTTTGGCACCTAGGTTGTAGCTCTAACTAAACACCTCCCATTCAAGGGGAGGGGCTGGAAGGGGAGGAGTGGTCCCTACAGACATCTCACTGTCACACTGAGCATGGTGACATATGCCTTTAATCCCAATACTTGGGGAGGAAGAACTCATAGGATCACTGTGAGGTTGAGGAGAGCCTGGGCTAGAGCAAGTCCCTACCTCAAGAAATGACAAAACAAATACAGACGCTATGAGTATTAAAATCTGAGGACAGTTCATCCTTTCCTTTCATGCAGGTTCTTCCTACATGGGGAAACCATGTAGATTAGTATACATGTTACTGAGGATTAGTTCCAAGGAACATCCTGCAGAAAACTCTTAGAAATCCTTTAAAGACATTTTAAGTGCACATTTGTCTTTCCAAAGTTAGTTGTAAACATATCTTATTGGGAGCTGGGAAGATTGCTCAACGGTTAAAGGTACTTGTTTGCAAAGATTGTTGGCCTGGGTCTGATTCCCTGGTACCCATATGCAAAACATGGTGCAGGCATCTGGCGTGTTCATAGTTGCAAGAGGCCCTGGCACACTCATAATCTTTCTAGAATAAATGAATAAAATGTTTTCTCAAAATTAAAAATATCTTATTTTAAAGTGTTAGTTTGTAACATGATTTTTTAATATGAACAATTCGATGGAAGCTGAAATCATGTTTCCAACGTTTCATTGTCACTAATACATTAAATTATATTCTGATAGATTATAGTTTCTTCATGGGAATGGAAACTGTGGTGGGAACTTTGTAACTTGAGCTGGGGGGACATTGGACCAGTGCAATGCGCAAAGAAGAGCTGGCTTTAGCTAGCACAGTTTGCACAGCTGAACTGAAATGGAGAGTGTTGGGGTCAGCTTTCTAGTTGCTGCGCAGAAAGAACCCAAGCAAAAGCGGCTTGTGGAGGAATGGGTTTATTTGGCTTACGGACTCGAGGGGAGACTCCATTCTGGCAGGGAAAACGATGGCATGAGCGGAGGGGTGGACATCACCTCCGCCACAGCACTGCAAACAGCGGCAGGAAGGTGTGCCAAACTCTGGCAAGGGGAAGCTGGCTTATAACCCCCATAAGCCCACCCCCAACAACACAGCTCTAATGAGGTTCTAATTCCCGAATTGCCATCAGCTGAGGATCGATCTATCAGAACACATTCAATTGTTTGTGGGGGACACCTGGATCAAACCATGACAGAGTTTGCCAAAAGAACAATCCTTCATAAAACAGTACAAAAGAGGACCTTAGACTGGAGATTTGTAAAACCACAGTAGGGTTACCCACAACAAGAGCTGCAAAACACCCTTTATGTAGGGTTTTAATAAGTGTCAACATTTAAAAGTGGCTCTGAGATATAAAGGCTTATTAAACACAGACAAAGTCACAAAGGATTTGTTTCCATTATATTTTACTTCAGATCTTTCCAGAGTCATTATGCTCATACATGTTTAAGACACCAAATTTCCCAGCCTTATTTGACCACAAAATTTTCTGTGCATTAAGTATCTAGAGAGAAAAAAAATGTTCTGTCTATGGAACACTAGAATAGGTTGAATTATGCTAAATGAATTAAGAAAAATCATATTGTAGTTAAGACCAAATGTAAAAATCTATGTCAAATGTAAAATCTATGTCTGAGTGAGGTAAACCAAGTTTAATGGTCATATGAAAAGTATTAATCTTGCCATTAATTTAAATTCATGATTTATTCTTTTAAGGTGCCAAATAAGCTATATTCTCCTCTTGTCAGTGCATAGTTTAATATTTACTGGACTAGGAATTTCATTTCACCATGACATGCTTTTGTGGAAGTCACAGTGAGAGGTCTTTCCTACTCATTAGGATGGGGTGACCAGCTTTGATACCAGAAAGCTTTAAGAGCTTAGATTTTTTCCATATTTATTGTCAATAGTTAAATACATTGCACGAGCAAGTCTTATGATCTTATCCCCATTTCCCTCCTCTCTGTCCCCACCCCACTGGGGGCCCTCCTAAGTGGGCTTGCTGGACCAGTCCATGGGATAGGGGGTTATGATTCTATGAGAGGTAGTCAGTGGTTTCTCCCCCGCCAAGGCTCTTATAATCTTTCTGCCCCCTCTTCTGCTCAGATCCCCGAGTCATGGTGGGTGACTTTTAGGTCTGCTTTACTATTGAGGTCTTAAGAATCTCTGGATTTCCAGAGACTGGGACCGGGACCATTGTTCCTTTCAGTTGCATAGAATTCCATAGTGTATATATACCACAACTTTGATATCCATTCATCCAATGATGGGCATTTGAGTTGATTCCAATTCTGAGCTATTATGAATTGAGCTGCTATAAACTCGGGTGAGTAAATGTGTCTGTGCTGAGGCAAGAAGTCTTGCAAGTAGAGGGACAGCTGGGTCCATTGGTAGCTCTATATCCATCCTGTTCAGCAGCCTCCACAATACTTTCTGTTGTGGTTGTACAAATTTTCAATCCCACCAGCAGTGAACGAGGGTTCCTTTTGCCAGAATCCTCACCAGCATCTATTGTTGTTGATTTTTTAATGATTGTCATTCTGACTGGAGTGAGATGGAATCTCATCATTGTTTTCATTTGCATTTCCCTGATGATTAGTGACATTGAACATTTTCTTAAATGAGAGTAGGCCATTTGTATTTCCTCCTCTGAGAGTTCCCTGTTGAGTTCAGGGCCCCATTTTGAGAGAAAGCTGTTTGATTTTTTATCATTAAATTTTTTGAGTTTGTTTTATGTTTTAGATATTAGGCCTCTGTCTGTGGAATAGCAAAGATTGTCTCCCATTCTGATGGTGGTCTGTTGGCTTTGAGTCTGGTGTGTTTGTCTGTACAGAAGCTTTTTAGCTTGATGAGATCCCGTTGATTGAGTGGTTGTTGCACTTCCTGGACTACTGGAAGTTTCTTTAGGAAGTTTTTCACTACTCCTATCTCGTGGAGAGTTCCTCCTATTTTTTATTCTATGGTTTTCAGAGTTTCAGGTCTTATATTGAGCTCTTCAATTCACTTAGAATTGAGGTTTTTTTTTCATTTTTAAACTTTTTATTGATAGCTTCCATAATTATAGACCATAAACCATTATGATTCCTTCTACCCTCCCCCTCTCCCATATTTCTTTCCTCCCTCAATTAGTCTCTGTTTCATTTCTTTTTTTTTAAATATATATTCATTGTCCATAATGAGTTACATTATTTAGTGGGCAAACCATGAGTTGTTATCCCAAATTCCCCAATTCCCCCCCTCCCCATCCCTGATCAGTAGGATATCCTCCTCCATGGGCTGTCTGTATTAGTCCTTGTGGCAGGGGACCCTGGATAGCCTAGTACTCAGCCCGGTCTTCCTGGCCCAAGTGTGTTGTTACTGATGGGTGCCATGCCTTAAAGTTGAGTTTTGTGCATGGTGAGAGGGGTGGATCTACTTTCATTGTTTTATATATATTTAGCCAGTTTGTCCAGCACCATTTGTTGAAGATGTTATCTTTTCACCCGTTGACATTGTTGACACCTTTGTTGAATATCAAATAACTATACTTGCTTAGCCTAGGGCAGAGTCTTCAATTCTGTTCCATTTTTTTCTTACTCCATCTAGACAAGTCTTCATTTTCAGAGTGTACAATTAATGAGTTAAACCTGCCTTTAAGGAACTCTCAATCATCACACCTGGTATTATATACGGACATCAGAAAACCTAACCAGCCTTTCTATGATTGACTTTTCAACCCTAAACTCTAAACATGAAATTATCATGTTTATTTAAGGTAACATTTTATGGAGTCATCCTTTACCACTAACACTGAAATCAAGAGGAAAATAAATTGTTTTCCAGCTGCCTAGCATCAATCCCACTGTGTGTGCCCCAGGGATCAGGGACCTTGCCAGCAGATATAACTCTTTGACTCTAGTCTACTATCATTAATTTATCTCTTTAACCTGAAGAAACCAATACTCAATGGTTGTGCTATGAGCTGAAAGTTTGTGTGCCTCCAAAATTCATTTGCTGAAGTTCAATCACCAATGTGATGATGTTAGAAGGGAGGGCCATTGGGAAATGAACTGATCCTGAGAAAATCCCTCATAAGCAGAATCAGTGTTCCTATTAACAGAGGCTTCAAGGAAACATCTTGCCCCTCCACATGTCAGGATATGGCAAGAAGGTGCCACCCAGAAGCCACAGCTCATTCCCTCACCAGAAACCAAACCCTCCAGATCCTTCATCTTAGACTTCCAAGCCTCTAACACTAGAAGTATTACAAGTTTGTTTTAATGTTACCCAGTTTATAGGGTTTTTTTTGTTGTTGTTGCTATAATGACCCAAGTAAATTAAAGCAGAGTCCTAAGAACCCATGAGGTTGTGTATATTTTCTTTTTATGTAAGTATATACTTTTGTGTGGACAAATTCCACAGCTGTCAATAATTTTCAAATGCATTTTTCAATCCTTCCAAAAGTTAAACAATATTGCTTGTAGATTTCTCAAAGATCTGACAAGGTACACAAGAAACATTCCACAAACTGTTTAAATTTAAACAGTGCTCTAAGGTATTGTTATGAAAAAGGAGGAGGAGAATGCAGAAGAGGAGAAAGAAAAGGAGGAGGAGGAAGAGGAGATGACCCCTATTTAGATGTAATTTTTCCACTGTTAACAAATTACAGGGAAAAAATTCTGATGATTCATTATAAAACAAATTTCCCAATGGCTCCTAGAAGGCACCATATAGAAGTATCACCATTGTCACTAGGTAATATTTAGGGTTTTTTTTGTTGTTTTTTTTATATATATATTTTTTAAAATTTTATTTATTAATTTTCAAGCAGAGAGATACAGGGAGAGAGATACAGGGAGAGAGAGAGAGAGAGAGAGAGAGAGAGAGAGAGAGAGAGAGAGAGAGCGCACCAGGGCCACCACCTTGTGGGTTTGGTTTATGTGGGTCCTGGGGAATTGAACCCAGAGCCTTAGGCACTGGAGGCAAGTGCCTTAACCGCTGAGCCAACTCTCCAGCCCAATATTTAGTTTTTTAAATGAGACATTTTCTTGAAGACAGCAAAAATATGGATCCTATTTTCTCATCTAGCCTTTAGGGTTAAGTCCACCAATATTCAGAGTTATGACGGAAAGGTATGAGTTAATCCCTGCCACGCTAATAATTTTTGTGAAGTAAGGTATTTTCTTGATCTTCACTTGCTTTAACCTCTCTCTCTCTCTCTCTCTCTCTCTCTCTCTCTCTCTCTCCTCGTCAGATAAATACATGAAAATAATTTTTTTAAAAAAGAAAATATTTTGCCTCTCTCCTCCACCCCCACCCAGCCATACTTGCGTGTGTGGCCAGGCCTCTCTGGTGGTTGGCTGCTCTGTGCCCTCCTCTCTGTCTCCTTCTCCCCCCACCCAGCCACCTACACTTCCATGGGCCAGTCGGCACCTCTGCACTCAACTAACTTTTTCCTCTGCTCCCCACCCAGGCACCTACACTTTTCCCCCAACAGGCCCTCTGGTTGTGGCAGCTCCCATGACTTCCTCTCTCTCTCTCTCTCTCTCTCTCTCTCTCTCTCTCTCTCTCTCTCTCTCCCACCATTCCCCACCTAAACACCTGCTCTTCCACCCTACCAGGACCCTACAGTGGTCGTGGTGGACTCTGCAATTCTCCATCTCTCCTTTCCCCCACCCTTCCATCCCCTCAGACCCCTACAAATGGTACCAGGGGCCTCTGTTCTTCTCTTTCCCTATGGATCCTACCCTGACACAGCACTTTAGCCCTGAGAGACCCCTGCCAAGGGTCCCAGCAGACTCCGTGATTTCCAATCCCTCTGCTTACCATCCAGCCTTCAGCTCCTTCAGCTGGACAGACCACTCCTGTCAGATCTGGCAGGCTCTCCTCTATCACAAGCTCCTGGGCCCTGGGCCTCTCCTTGCACACATCCCCCTAAGACAGCAGCTCTACCTCTGCTCATCCCCTGGGCCTTTGGATACCCTCTGTATAGCCCCACAGCTTTCTCCTCAGACGTCCTGCCAGCTGCTAGAGCTTCTGCACTCTGATCCAGAGCAGAAACTCTCACCACAGACATTAGCAGCCTACACATAGACGCAGCACTTGAACAGTGAAGACCACTGCCCAGCCCCCTGAGCTACAGGGAAAAGGAGAAAAAGCAGGTCTATACACAAGTTAGAAAGTCAGTGAGAGGAGCTGTGTGTGGGAGGGAAAAAGGTAATCAGTAGAGTTGGGGGGGAGATGCTTCCTGTGGGTACTTCCCTCTTGCCCTCTAGAGAGGAAGGGTGGTTCTCAGGCTGGTGACAAGCACTGCCCTGTTTGGGACTCGAGCTCCAGGTAACACAAATGGGAACAGCACCTGGAGTTGCCCTGGTAGGGAGGTGGCCGATGCAGCAGCTCACAGCCTGAGCATTGAGATGAAGGGAGATAGAACCTCCTGGGGAAAGGATGCCTCAGAGGGAGAGATTCTTGTTGAGGTTAAACTCAGTGAGGTAACATTGTTCCTGAAAGAACATGCTGAACAGCCCACCCCAGAAGACCTCAATCCAATCCCAACTAGAGGGCAAAAGCTCTCTGGCAGGTGCATGCCAGGGGGGTAAAAGAGAGATCTCTAAACCTTCCCAGCAGGGATATTGAGGGGGAAGAGGAGCAAGTAGGTCAGCGCTAAATACTCCTGAACCCCAGTGTCAAGACACATTGGTGAATACAGTCAGGGAGATCTCTGACCCCACACTATATTGTGTACCAAACACTACTCCAGAACTACTGGCACACTCATAACCTCCACAACTAACACATCTGTGGTTACAACACCATCCAAACACAAATAGTACATAGAACAGAATGCACCATGCATACCCAATGGAGACTTGTAGTGGCCCCCACAACAAGAAAACATATCCAGAAATGGGCAGAAAACAACTTAAAAAAAAACCACAATAATGCAAGCTGAGACTCCCCAACCTAGGACCCACAATGTAGGTGGCCAATGGGAATGCAGGGGAGATAAGAAAACCACAATCCAAAAATGAGAATAAATTAACTCTTGGTCATAACAGCAATGAGATCATGACCAGGATGATGGCTGAAATGGAAGCTGTCAAAAAGACATAAATGAGATGAAATTCAGCAATGCAAGCTCTTCTAGGCCTAAAGAAGTATGGATTCCAACCTAGACTACTGTACCCAGCAAAGCTATCTCTCATAATAGATGGAGAATTGAAAGTATTCCATGAAAAAAGACGGCTCTGTGATTATATGAACACAAAGCCAAAGTTACAGAGGATCCTATGGGAGATATTCTATACAGAAGAGACAAGCAACCCACCTCAAGATTCTAATAGAGAAAAATTAAGGTAATCAAAATTACAGGGTCCGGGCGTGGTGGTGCACGCCTTTAATCCCAGCACTTGGGAGGCAGAGGTAGGAGGATCACCATGAGTTCAAGGCCACCCTGAGACTACATAGTGAATTCCAGGTCAGCCTGGAATGAAACCCTGCCTCAAAAACCCAAAATAAACAAAAACAAGACAAAATTATAGGGCTAATAAAAACACATGAGGCATCAATCCCTATACACCCTCCAACATGGCAGGGCTTAAAGCAAACCTCGCGGTTATAACTCTGAATGTAAATGAACTTAACTCTCCTATAAAACAGCATAGATTAGCAGGGTGGATTAGAAAAATGGGCCCTTCCATCTGCTGTCTTCAAGAAATGCACCTCACCAATAAAGAGAGAAATCTCCTTAGGGTGAAAGGATGGAAAACAATTTTCCAAGTGAATGAAAATGAAATGCAAGCAGGTGTGGCTACATTAATATCTGAAAAAATAGACTTTAAACCAAAATTAATTAAAAAGAACAATGAAGGTCACTACTTACTCATTAAGGGAAAGATCCAACAAGAGGATTTAACTATCATAAATATGTATATGCCAAATACAGGTGCACCACATTTCATAAAGTAAAACTTGCTCAAAAACAAAACAGAAATTGACTCTAACTCCATCATAGTAGGAGACTTTAAATACACCACTATCATCTCTAGACAGATCACCCAAATAGAAGGTTAACAGGGAAATAGAGCATAACAACACCATAGATGAACTATACCTAACAGACATATATAGAACATTCCATCCCAAGGCCACAGAATATACATTCTTCTCAGCAGCCCATTGAACCTTCTGCAAAATAGACCACATATTAGGCCATAAAACAGGCCTCAACAAATTCAGGAAGACTGATGTAGCCCTGCATCATTTCAGATCACAATGAGTTATAGCTAGAAATTCACAATAGGACGAGCAGCAGAAATTACACCAACTATTGGTGACGCAACAATATGCTATTAAACAATGAATGGGTAATTCAAGAAATCAAAATAGAAATTCAAAACTTTTTAGCAGAAAATGGTAAAGAAAACACAGCATGCCAAAACCTATGGGACACAACAAAGGCAATCTTAAGGGGAAAATTCATAGCACTAAAGGCCTTCATAAGACAGAGAAATCTCAAATTAAACACCTAACCACCCACCTGGAGGCATTGGAAAAACTAGAAAAATTCAACCCTAGGAGTTCAAGGTGAAAAGAAAGAATTAAGATCAGAGCTGTGATTAATGAAATGGAAATGAAGAAAACAATTTTTTAAAAAAGATGAAATGAGGAGCTGGTTCTTTGAAAAAATAAATAAGATTGAAAAACCCTTGACCAAACTAATTAAACAAAAAAAGAGAAGTCCCAAATCAACAAAATTAGAAATGAAAAGGGAGAGGTCACAACAGACCCCACTGAAACTGGAAGACTCATCAGGTCATATTTCCAAAACCTCTATTCCTCAAAATTGGAGAACATTGAAGAAATGGATGAATTCCTGTATATCTACCACCTACCAAAGCTCAACACAGAGCAGATAAAGCTCCTAAACCTATCACATCCATGGAAAATCACGTCACATCAAATCAAATCACATCAAAACCTCCTCAGAAGGAAAAGTCCAGAACATGATGGGTTCACAGATGAGTTCTAACAAACCATCATCAGAACTGAAACCACTCATACTGAAGCTTTTTCATGTTATAGGAAGAGGGGGAAGGCTTCCAAACTCCTTCTATGAAGCCAGCATCACCCTAGTCCCCAAACCAGACAAAGATGCAACAAGAAAAGAAAATTACAGACCATATACCTGATGAATTTAGATGCAAAAATCCTGAACTAAAGCCTTGCAAACCAGATACAACAACACATCAAAAATACTATCCATCTAGACCAACTAGGTTTCATCCCATGGGATACAGGGATGGTTTGACGGACAGAAATCGATAAATGTAATCCACCACATAAATAGACTCAACAACAAAAACCACATGGTCATCTCGATTGACGCAGAGGAGGCCTTTGACAAAATTCAACACCACGTCATGATCAAAACACTGGAAAGGCTGGGCACAGATGGCTTCTGCCTCAACACAATAAAAGCAATGTACAAAACTCCAAAAGCCCAAATCATACTCAATGGGGAAAGAGTCAAGGAGTTCCCACTCAAATCAGGAACAAGACAGAGGTGTCCACTCTCACCACTGCTCTTCAACATAGTGCTTGCTGTTCTAGCCCAAGCAATAAGACAGGAGAAAGGCATAAATGGGATACAAGTTGGAAAGGAAGAAGTGAAACTATCCCTTTTTGCAGATGACATGATCCTATGCATAACAGACCCAAAGAGAATAGTATCAGTAAACTCCTGACAGTGATAAATTCCTTCAATAAAGTGTCAGGATATAAGATTAACACACAAAAATCAGTTAGCCTCCCTATATGCAGATGATATGCTTACAGAAAAAGACATCAGAGAGACTGTCCTGTTTTCAATAACCTTAAAAAAATCAAATACCTAGGAATATCACTAACCAAGGATGTGAAAAACTTCCATAATAAAAACATTAAAATGCTCAAGAAGGAACTAGATGAAGATATGAAAAGTTGGAAAGATATTCCATGCTCTTAGATACGTAGATTTAATATAGTAAAAATGGAAATCCTGCCAAAAGCAATATAAAAATTCAACAAAATGCCATTAAAAATCTCAACTCCATTCTTTGCAGACATAGGAAAAATAATCTCAAAATTTATTTGGAATGGCAAAAGGTCTTGGATAGCCAGATTGATACTAAGTAAAAAAAAAAAAAAAAACAAAACAAAAAACTTCCCCAGGAGGTATTATCATTCCTGATCTAAAGACATACTACAAAGCCATGGTAACAAAAACAGCATGGTACTGGCATAAAAACATGCAGACAGACCAATGGAACAGAATTGAAGATCCTGCTCTTAGTTTGAGTAACTATAGTTACTTGATTTTTGACAAAGGTGCCAACAATGTTCGCTGGCATAAAAATAGCATCTTCAACAAATGGTGCTGGACAAATTGAATAAATAATTGTAAAAAATTGAAAATAGATGCTCTCCTTTCGCCATGCAAAAAAAAAAAAATCAACTCCAAATGGATCAGAGACCTCAACATAAGACCTGAAACTCTGAAAACCATGGAAGAAAAAATAGGAGAAAATATCCA
>PVHP010035209.1:0-18482 GCA_004024765.1 Zapus hudsonius | reverse complement strand
ACTTAAGCACTGAGAACAAAGCCACCACATTCTTATCACCCTGGCTGTGATCTAAAAGCTCTCCAGGAGCTGGAGAGATGGCTCAGTGGTTAAAAGCACTTGCTTGCAAAGCCTGATGGCCCAAGTTCAATTGCCCAGTCTGGAGTTTGTTTGCAGTGGCAGGAAGCCCTGGCATGCCCATCCTGTCTTGTCCTGTCTCTTTCTTTCTGTCTTTCTCTGTCTCCCTCAAATAAATAAATAAAATATAAAAGCTCTCCAGCATGTAGAGAAGCTCTGCTTCCAGGACAATAGACTTTTCTGGCACCACATATTCTGGCTACTAGAGGTTGTAAATTAGAGCTCTGGTTTTCAGAACACTGGAACATTATTTAATGTACTTTACACTTGTGTATTTAGGCTGCAAAATGTGACAACTGTCCAATAACTTCTCAGCCAAAGACACTCATTAAGGATCTTTTGAGTTATTTATTTATTCATTTATGAGAGAGAAAGAGGCAGAGAGAGAGAGAGAGAGAAGGAGGGAGGGAGGGAGAGAATGGGTACACCGGGGCCTTTAGCCACTGCAAACAAACTCCAGATGCATGCACCACTTTGCATATCTGCATCTGGCAAACTCCAGATGCATGCACCACTTTGCATATCTGCATCTGGCTTTACGTGGGTACTGGGGAATGGAACACAGGTCCTTAGGCTTTGCAGGCTTTGCCTTTACTACCGAGCCATCTCTCCAGCCCTCATTAAGGATTTTTAAAAGTGAAAGTTACATTAGATTGACTTCTTTGTTAGCTCATTTAAAAATAAAATAAAAATAATATCATAACCTCCAATAGCTTATCTTCTCATAGGGGAAATAAGTCATATATACAAATATTTCTATTAAAACTCAGCTAACTTGAGACACTAGTAATAGCACATCCTAATATAAAATCATCAGCAACTATCACCAGGAAGTGTCTGTCAAAGACACCCACAGATTTATCCCCAAAGCCTCTCCTTTCCATCTTTCATCTCATTCCTGGGACCCCCCTGTAGGTCAGAGTTCACATGAGCCTTGGAGGCCAGCAGTGAGGGTTCACCATCGTTGTTTTCTGTCATTTCCCCCTAGCTTCCAATCTCTACAAAAACTGTCAGTCTGGACTAAGGAGATGGCTCAGAGGTTAAAGGCACTTGCTTGCAAAGCCTGCTGGTCCAGGTTCAATTCCCCAGTATGTATGCAAAGCCAGATGCACAAAGTAGTGAATGCATTTGGAGTTCATTTGCAATGACAAGAGGCCCTAGCTTGACCATTCTCTCTTTCCTTGTAAATAAATGTTTAAAAAACAAAATTCAATTGAAAAAAAAAAAGTCAATTCAACTGCTAAAAATTTAAATCCAACTCTTCCTCCTCATATCCACTGTCAGTGCTGTCATCTTTTCTCACCTGGGTTTCTGTGATGGCCTTATAACAGATCAGAATGCCCTAGGCCAAACAGAAATCAGAAGTTTGCCCAAGACCCCTCAGTGGTCACCATTAAGACCTAAATGAAGCTGGGCGTGGTGGCGCACACCTTTAATCCCAGCACTTGGGAGGCAGAGGTAGGAGGATTGTTGTGAGTTCAAGGCCATCCTGAGACTACATTGTGAATTCCAGGTCAGCCTGGACTAGAGCGAGACGCTACCTCGAAAAACCAAAAAAAAAAAAAAAAAAAAAAAAAGACCTAACTGAAACCTAAGCACTATTTCTAGCCTCTGTGATCTGCTGGATCTGACCTCTGTCAGTGTCTCTAACCACTGCCCTCTGCTCTCACTTGGCTACACAACCCAGCTTCATCCACTCCATGTAAGTTACCATTCCCTTACAGCTTTCCTCGTGCTGTTCCCTTGGCTCTTCAACTCTAGGCATCAACTCACCTTCCAGCACAGCCTAGAGGTCTTTTCCTCAGTGGGGCCCTTGGACTCCTGGGTCTAGACCTAATCTAGACTAATCTACTCTTTCTTTTTTGTTGTTTGGGTTTTTTTCGCGGTAGGGTCTCTAGCCCAGGCTGACCTGGAATTCACTATGTAGTCTCAGGTTGGCCTCGAGCTCATGGTGATCCTCCTATCTCTGCCCCCCAAGTGCTGGGATTAACATGCCCAGCTCTACTCTTTTTCATAAACTTCTTTCCCAGTCTATGATTATATAGTCACGTATGTGCCAACTGACTTAGAGAACGCTGCTGAAAGCTAACAAGCAAATGAATACAAAGAATGATCAAAAATTCCTTTGGCTAAGGCTGCATCAAAATAGCCGACTCAAAATATCCCTTGTGCCAAAATGGCCACATTAAAACATCCCGTGTCGGATAGAAAATAATTGCTTCCTAAAAGAAATGTGGAGGAGGGAGTGATGGCTCCCAGCTGAGGAGGATCATGAGCATCTGGGAGAGGGGCACTGAGGGACATCTGAAAGACGGGGTGGATCTGGCCATACAGAGATGGAAGAAATGTCTTCCATCTGGCAGGAAGTGTGTGCACAGAAGCAGGGAGGCTGGACACACCGGGTGTGCGTCCAGGTGAGAGCGAGTCCCGTTCATACTGGCAGGGGGATAGAACACCTGCGCAGGCAAGGAGCTGGAAGGTGGCCCTCACACTGGCATGGGGCCTGCAGGCAGGGCGTCATCGAGCTTTTCCAGTGCCAGGGCTGGGACTTTACTGCTGACACCAGTGGATCAGTGCCCAGCCACAGAGAGAACCAAGCATGGAAGCCAGCGAGAGCAGCCTGATGCTTTCCAACAAAGGGACCTTGGATCTGAAGCAGGAAGGATCCCTATTCTAAAGAATGCTTTGTCAGAACAGGAACCACAGATCCTCTTCTGGAGAAGAGCGGGATGGGGTGGCTAACCTTGCCCTCCAGTGAGGGCTTGCTAGTGCTCAGGCGGTAGAAGTATGTGTGGCAGACATCCAAGCACATGCATGTGTGATGTGCGTGCAGACTGAGGGACTGACACAGTCTAGCAGGAGCTAAGGAGAGGGCAAGGGAGCTCGCAAGATGGTGGGGCTGGAGAACATGTCACTTGGTGAAGCTGTTGTCTCCACACTATTATTCGTCACCTGGTGAGTTAGCAAATTGTTGACCATAGGAAATTTGATTTGATGGAGTTAGCTCCCCTCGAGAACTCTCTAGAGGGTTCTCTGGCATCTGGCCAGGAAGCCTTCATTTCTCCAGGGAGCTTGTCTGAAGGCAGAATTTTGCAGCATCAAGTCCCCTCCCCAGTTTCCATTCATGGGGAAACCAGGCTCATGAAACCCACCTCTCCATTTGCTTAGCTTTTTCGAGGCGGTTCCTGTGGCCCTGGCCTGAGCAGAGGAACAGAGGGCTGTAAGCACGCCCACACCCACACATATCAGAGGGAGCCAGCCAGGTCTCCTGAGTCCCTGTCCAGGATAATCTCTTTTACATCACACCATCAGCATCCCCACCACCCCCGTCTGCACATCCATGTCTCCATTCCCCAAAGGATAGCCTTGACTCACTTATCACTGAGCAGCAGATACGGCTCCTCACAGCGGATAGGGTCGAGGCATTTGAAGCCCCCTTGCAAGTTGTAGCACGTCTGCAGCAGGGTGCATGTGTGGTTCTGGTGTTCACACTCATTGATGTCTGAAATGTGGGGGAGACAAAAAGAGTGGGGTTGACTCTGGGCTAGGAGTATTGGGTGGGGTGGGAGCCATCTCATGATCCAATATGGCAGCCACTGGCCCCACCTGCTTACTTACTGAATAAGTAGTAAAAATTGAGATGAGCTATAAGTAGGAATGTACTCCAAATCTCTATGACTTAGTACAAAAACAAAGAATTACAACATCTTGGGCTGGAGAGATTGCTCAGTGGTTAGAGGTGCTTGCTTTGGAAGCCTGATGACCCAGGTTCAATTCCCTAGCAACCATGTAAAGCCAGACGCATAAAATGGTGCATGTGTCTGGGGTTTATTTGCAATGGCAGGAGCCCCTGGGGGGTTCATTCACTCAATCTTTCTCTTTCTCTCTCTCAAAAAAAGAAATAAAAATATGTTTAAAAAGAATTACAATATCTCATTAGTAATTTTATGTTGATTATATGTCAAAATGATAAGATTTTGGATCTGTTACTTAGATAAAATATAGTATTAAAAAATAACTTCAAAGACCAGCATGATAGCAAACACCTTTTGTCCCAGCACTTGGGAGGCTGAGGCATTAGAATCACTTGAGTTCAAGGCCAGCTGGGGCTACAGAGAGAATTCCAGGTCAAACTGAGGTAGAGTGAGACCCTGCTTCAAAAAAAAAAAAAGAGTAGCATTATCTATTTGTCTTTATTACATTTTTATCGTGTTGTTTTGCTGTTTTTTCTTTTTTATCTTCTGTTTATTTTTACTTACTTTTTTTTTTGTTTCCAAGGTAGAGTTTCGTTCTAGCCCAGGCTGACCTGAAATTCACTATGTAGTCTCAGACTGGCCTCGAACTCACATCCATCCTCCTACAGTAGCCTCCCAAGTGCTCAGATTAAAGACGTGTGCCACCACGCCTGGCTTTATTACTTTTAACATGGCTATTAGAACAGGTAAGTCTCATAGATGACTCAATGCTTATAGTAACTTGCATGACATATGTGTGTATGCATGTTCATGTGTGTATGTATGTATATGCGCACATGTACATGTGTAGGCCAGAGGTAGACATTGGAGGTTTTTCTCAATCACTTTCCACTTTATTTGCAAGGCAGTGTCTCTTGCTTGACTTTAGAACTCAGTGATTTGGCTCATCTAGCTAGCCAGCTTGCCTTGAGAAATGCCCTTGCCTCTGCCTCCGGAGAACTGGGATTAGAGTACTCACCAGCCCCACCAGCATGGCCATGGGTCCTGAGGACCCAACAGGTCCTCGTGCTGGTGCAGCAAATTTGTTCTCCACTGAGTTATTTTCCAGCCCTGTGTTCACTGCTTTCAATGTGACTACACAAAAGGTTAAATGACATACATAATTCACATTTATAGTAACTCATAATGATGTTTTTAAGATATTTCATTTCTTTATTTGAGAGAGAGAAAGAGGTAGATAGAAAATCACATGATATTTTTAATGAAGAATTCTTTCTTGGTGTTGAGATTCAAAGGTTCCAGGAGGCAAATAGTGGGGCAGTCACCCTGCACAGATCCTTAGTAGTTAAAGAGTGTGGGTCTGCCAATCTGGAGATGACAGGACACTTTCACAGCCAGGGTCTTGCCCCTGTGAGGGACCTAGCAGACAGGGGTCTAAGGCCACCCAGTATCCAACCTCTAAGAAGTCAGTGGAGACAAGCTAAGCAAGTTGCCCCCTGCCACCTGCAACACACAAGAGGGCCTAGACACTGGTCACTGAGCAGAGGCTGGCCACCAGAAGCCTTGTTTAAGTTGGTAGCAACCCTGAGGGGAGGTGGAGGGTGAACAAAGCTCTACCAATGGGCAGAAACCAGCCTTCAGAGGGTACCATCTGCCCCTGCAGAGTTCATCGTGGGAGTGGCTTACATCCTGGTCAAAGGATGGGTCATACAAGGAGGGAAGGAAGGCACCCACCCAGGTACCCAAACCCTCACCACCCCTGCCACCTCCCTGAAGCAACAGGAGTCCCCAAGGGCAGGCCTGATGACCACCTCACTTGGTCCCTCTGGACAGTCTTACCCTGGCAACTACGGTTATCGTCCAGCAGAACATAGCCCAGAGGACATGAGCAGAAGTAGGAGCCAGGCTGGTTCACGCACTCATGTTGACAGAGGAACTCGGAGAAGCTGCACTCATCCATATCTGTAAGTAACAAGGTAGACCTGCTGCTTATTACCACGAGTCATCTACAGATGGGAGCTAAGAATCCATCACTCCAACGCCCACATTCTCCCCATAGATCCAATGGCTTTAATGCTATGAGACTGTTAATTCGCTTCTTGAACACTTCTGCTGATGGGGAGCTCACTACCTTTGGGGATGACTACTGGCATTTAGATAGCTCTAATTGTTAGAAAACACCTTTCTATGTGGAGCTGAATTTCACCTTCAAGCTTCCTGCCTTCTTGGTCTCAGCTGCATCAGTAACTCACTACTGACTCGTTTGCCTTGTATGTGTGCTCATTTATTTCTACCTCTATCTGCCCAATGGGCAGGGATTTCTTTACACACTGAAGTTCTATAGTAGCAGAGTTCTTTCCAAAGACCCCTCCCCCCAAATGTTCCCTAGCCCTGGTCTTCTGACTGGCAACCTTAGCAGCGTCAACCCTGTCCCCTGAATTGAATAGCTTCTAGAATCCCCACTTAGAAATACATACTCCAAAGGAAGGGATACTGATTATATTCAAACTTCATTCCATGCCCAACCCTCCTTGAAAAAGAAACCTGTGAGGTTGTGTGGGATGACAGGCACATGGTCTCTGGTGGCTTGTCTGCCTAGATGCTGTGTGACACGAGAAACACAGCAGCCTCCTTCCATTCTGGAGCCAGAGCAGAGGAGGGCTGTGGGGACGAGGCTCTGTCCCTGAGACGTTACCACTAATCTGCTCAGACTTTGGCAGCAGGCCGTCCAGAAAAGCCAACTCTTCATTGCACACAGAGTTTGGCAACACAATCCCCATTTGCGCCTCATTCAACAGGCATGCCAAAGAAAACATGTTTTTCTTGCATTTGTTGTTTCCCGAAAACTTGCTTTCACTGGTTTCCCCATGTGACATGTCCTTGGATTACTCTGTAACTCACAGGCCACTGGTGGCTCTGATCACTGAGCGAGGATGTTGCCACAAAGGAGCCTGTCCCCCGTGTATCTCTGGTCTCCGGGCCATTGGTGAGGAGTTAATCGAGTTAAGATGCTGATTTGAAAGGTCACAGCATGCTCCAGTAACATCTGTCCTAATGTCCTTCCTGTTCCCTCAGCTTACCAAGAAAGCAGGGGTCTCTGGCCCCCACCCATCATAATAGAGCGCCCTCCATTGTTTCCCGGGAGTTTCTAGGTTCCAATCACACCTTTGGTAGATGTAGTAGTGACAGGTGTCAATTCCCAAGGCTCACTATATGTCAAGCACCACCTAAAAGGCTTCCCGTGCCTTGGCATAGATAATTACACTCCAACTCTGTGAAGACGTGCTACGCTGTCCATATTTCCCAGAACAATTGAGGCTTGCAGAGTTTAGGCTCTAGCAAGTCAAGTTCACAGATAATGAATAGGGAAGCAAGGATCTGAACACTGGGAACGGATGCAGTGATGTCCCCTGAGTAACTGGGCTCAGGACTTCAATCAGTGGATCTGGGAGTGTGGAGGTGAGAGGAGCCCTAGCAGGGATAGACCCAGTGTACTTGGGGAGGGTAAGACCCACCCCATCTGCCTCCCATACAGCCTTGGGGAGGGAGAGGCCCAAACTGACTCCATTCTGGTTATCTTTAGGTCTGCATTTCCAGAAATCCCAGGATGTCTTTTTCACAAAGGGCTGTGGCCCCACCCTCCACTGAAAAACTGAAAGAGAAGCCACGTTTCTGGCAGGGAGTATATGTTAGGCCATTTTTATTCCTTCATGGGAAACCCCACCACGGCTTCCAGGATCACCTGGTTTTAGCAAATCCCTGGGGGCGCAGAGGGACAAGGCTCAGAAGGGTCTGGTGCTGCACAAGGGACCGCAGCACAGGGAGGTAAGAGCATCCTAGTGTCTGAGGAGGGCGCAGGAAACAAAGCCCGAAGCTCGCACTCCACTCCATCTGCCTGAGTCCACCTCACAGCCTCTGCGGGTGGTCAGCGAATGCCTGTGGATTTGCAGGCAATTCTGGAAAAAGGCAACAATCCCATCTCATACCAATAAGTTTTCCACACCTCTTGGTTCCTTGGCCCATATGCTCTAAGGAATGCCATGGCGGTGGGGATGGGGTCGGCATTGAACTCTAGGAAGAATGGGGCCTTTCAGGTCTGATATTTCATCTCCGTGGCTGTCTATTGTGGCTCTGATGGCCCTGGAGAAAGGTACTCATTTATTTCAGGGACTCTTGTCCCTAGAATCCTCCAGTCCCAAGCGAAGCCAATAAACAAGTGTCACTTACAGCCAGCGTAGGTTTCTGTTACAGTGACACCCAGGATCAGGAAGAGGATTTTCATACCTTAGTGTCTGGCTTTCTTATTTGGAAAAGGACAGGAAGCATTATTAACGTGCACTTTGATAATTCACAACTCCTGGACAGAATAGATTTTACTTAAACTCGACATGTAAAAAAGGACAAAGAGAGAGGATTGCACTTGGCTCTGTGCAGAATGCCACAGACTAAATACAAGTAAAATGTCTTCCCTAGTCTCAAAAAGTTAAGAATTTAGTAACAGTATTCTAATGATCTAGGAACCAAACTTGAACTTTGGGGGGGAATGAAAGGAGGTTGTTAATACAATTACATTGGAGACAACCAACCAGCCCGAGCAGAGAATGAGGGATCCTTGGGCTTCAAAGGAATTTGTAAAAAGTCACCTAAATCAGCACATCCACGTTCTCAGAACAAACAGTAAGATTTCACTCACTCAACAGTCCAACTTTTATCATGTCTCAAGAACTACTTACTGTGTGCTCGCTGTGTGGCCCACCTAGAGCCGGGCATTGATTAGTTATAGCTCCCAAATTATATGCACTTCCGTAGAAGATTTATTCCTTCACTGTCCCCAAGCTAATGAGAAATGCCACTATCCCTGGGTCATTGCTCTCTATAAAGATAATCTGTGTCACCCCAGGACTGAGGTCAGGTTAAGACATGGGTAAACCCTCTCTCCTCAATTCCATCTCAGACTTGGATGGTGGCTCCACTAACTTTGTATTAGAGGTCAGATGACCAGGAAGGTGAGGCTCCACCCTACCTCTTGGGAAGTGACTCAGCTTTGTCCGGTTTGCTTGTGAGGTCAGGACACTGGGAAATGTCCCCAGCTAGATACGTGTCCAGAAAATGAGAGGAAACACCTGCCGTGTAGCCCTTGCTCTCCTCTACTCCCAGGCCACTAGCACAGGTGGAAGTCGCCAGCCCCGAGCCCATTACCGCTGCAACGAACGCCATCATCTTCAAGTTCATAGCCTGGGTCACAGCGGCAGATGAAAGAGCCATAGGTATTGACACAGGTTTGCACGCAGGGGTTCTCAGTTTCACACTCGTTCACGTCTGCACAAAGCCAAAGCACATCATTGGTGGTTTGTACAAGAGAACCTACACACTCCTGAAGAAGAGACATGAACCAGCAACAAAACCGACTGTCACCAAGAACCCAGGTACCACAGATCTGCACCCAGGACCCTTCAGGTCATGGTCTCAGCCTCCAAAGTGTTCACTGAAAGCTAAGGCCTCCATCCACATGCTCCTTTTGGGGTGGTAAGTCAGGAAGGGGATAAATGGCATCTCACACATCATCCGTGTGTGTGTGTGTGTGTGTGTGTGTGTGTGTGTGTGTGTGTGTGTGTGTGTGTGTGTATGTGTGTGTGTGTATGTGCACACACCTGCCAGGAAGTCTGCTCTTCCAGGCTTACTGACAGAACTTCCAAGCAACAATTATTTTTTTTTCTCATCATCAAGTCTCTCACTCTCACTGACTTCAAAGTTTCAGATACATAAATAATCATGAAATTTAAAATAATATATTTACTATGCACAAAACACTGATTATTGAGCGTCTCCCATGTGCTCAATCCTTACAACAAGTCTGCTTCAGGACCACTCGACACCCACCCATTCTCCAGGTAAAGTAGGCTAAGGAGAGATTCTTCACGGCAACATCCAGGGAATTGTGTGACTATAGCAATGCATTTTGTTATACGTGAATTACCCATCAACAAAGCTGTTTGAATGGTTTTGAAGAGGGAGGGATGGTGTGCTAACAAGGGTCTGGCTGGAAGTAGAACGTAAGACAGGAGTTCACAATATCACATCTCATCAAGGTGGTGGAGGCAAGGGGAGGAGCCCCTCCTAACATTGGCATCAGCTGACCCCTTGAAAGCACCACGTCCTATACTCCATATGCCAATGACTGAGGTTCCAACTGAGAGACGATTTATCTACTTTGGAGTCCAATTAAGCCTCTTGAGGCTCTGAAGAGAGCTTTGGGAGTTCGCAGAGGTAAACGTTTTTTTTTTATGGTGGACAGCTTGAAGGGCTTTGCTCATAGGGGAAGGCTAATCCCATGCCCACAAAGTGCCTGCTTCCTGCTGACTTTGGAGCCCTCAAAGGAAAAACAAATAAATGAATAGCCTTGTAGGGGAGGTCCAGTGAGATGCTAGCCTGCCCTGGTGCCCATGGGAGGCTGGCATTTCTCCATCCACACTGGGGTGGAGCTGGGCAGGAACACATCTGTAGTGCTAAACCACGTGCCAATGCTGGTACACATTAGGGTTGGCATCCTCAGCTTCTGGCCAGACGTTTGCTGGACAGAAAGGATTCTACCCTTTGGCCCTCACTGCCAGCCTTTCCTGGGCACCTCTGGATCCTGAGTGCAGAGAGCGTCAACTGATCCTTGAGGCTGTTGGCATTCCTCTCACCTGTCACCAGTGAGCTGGCTGACTTTGGCCAAGTGGCTTCACCTTTATGAGCAGGCCCTGCCACAAACATGCATCTGCTTACCTCCTAAGGTCATTCTTTGGGCTCAGTGAAGTTAACAGACACAATTGTGCTTTGAGGAGACAAAGTGCTCTTTGATGCCTGAGATGCTAGGATTGCAAAAACTTGATGGGGTCTGTTGCAGCCGGGTGCTGCTCTCCGGCCCAGCTGATGCAATATCCCAACAGCAGAGCTCCGAGGACTGCGTCCACAGCTTTACCTTGTCACCCCAGGTGTATTCGCTGACCTTTGTCACATACCCATCTCTGAGAGGCCTGAGGACTCATGTGACTTTGGGCTTTGCTGTGCATGGCTGCCCCTCAGGAGATACAACCTGGGTGCACCATGCCAGCCTCTGAGGGAAAACCTGGTCTGGCGCCTCCACCCTGGCCTTGTCACCAAGAAGTCGGTATCTGCACTAAGCAGCTTATCATGGCGGCAGGAGTGCCAGGCGCCTGCTCCCTGCTCCAGTTGGAAGGAAGGGCCCTGCTCCATCGGCTTCGTCAACCTCCTGGCCCGGCTCCATGGTCAGAAGAAAATGACCACTCCTGGCAAGAGGAGTCCGGGGGAGACTTCTTGGAATAATTAACAGAACCAGCTTTGGAAGAAAGCCTCACTAAGAACCTAGGATCAAACTCCTGAACGCCAATGCCTTCCTGTTTACCCAGTGATTTAGATACGATTAAACTAACGGAGACATAATATCCTCTGACTAGCTGGCCAGGAGCCTGCAGGCCAGAACTCACTCGAATAGTGTGACAAGGAAATGGGCCCTGTGAAACCTGGTGGCAGACTCCAACAAAGACCTCATTCTGTGTCTCCAATGCTGCCTCCACCCCGGACCAGGTCACTGCCAGGGACGTTAGGCTGCGGCTCTGGCCAGATTATGACTTACTCTAATTCCTCAGGTCTTAGGGCCCCCATTCACTTCCTGAGCAGAAGAAGCCTTCCGATGGAAACCACCATAGATATGGAGCTTGCTTCTCTTACTTAGACTGAGGGTGATTACACAAAAACCAAACAGTACCCTTGTTTCATTCTGCCACCAGGGGACCTGTGGAGGAGCTGGGAAAGTTGCCCACACTCCAATTCTCTCTCTCTCTCTTTTTAACATGTGTGTATGTGTACAGTGTGTGTGTTCATGTTCACATGTGTGCAGGCACAGGTATGTGCACATATGTGTGAAGGTAGAGGTTGATGTCCATCTTGATTGCTCTCCATTTTATTATTCTGAGGCAAGATCTTTCATCTGAACCCAAAGCTCACCAATGAAACGAGTCTATTTAGCCAGCTTTCCCTGGGGATCCCTTGTCTCTGTCTCAGCCTCCCAAGTGCAAGGATGGCATGTGGACACCACACCCACCTGGCTTTTACAGGGGTGCTGGGGATCCAAACTCTGCTCCTCATGCCTGCATAGAAAGCCCTCTATAAATCATCTCCTCAGGCCCTAACAAACTCCTGATTCTTTGCTAAGTGGTAGGCTTTCCTGGCACAGATCAGAGAAAAAACTCCAGCGAGAGATCTACACACAGCCCACAGAACACCTGTAGAGTGCATATGTATCTGTTTTGGGATTCACTGGATGCAGCTTGGGTTCAGGGACCTTGAACACCTTGCTCTGGGCCTCTGCAAGGCCAAGCCTGGCTAGCAGACACCAAAAACATATAAAACAGGCAGATTGCAAACCTGTAAGTGCCCAGCTGATGGAAGACTATGGTTTGACCCCATGTAATACTCAGAGCACTCTTTGAGATGTTTCGCATAATCAGCTCTGGTCTCGGGTTTCTATAAGCAGTGGGGATGCGTGAGCAATGACGAGGAATGGGAATAGGCTTTAATGACAGTGTTTTATAGACAAATTATCAGGCTCTAAGGCATCTAGTGTTTCACATCGTGTCCAAGTTATTGTGCACATACCTTGGCAAGATCTCCCATCATCATTGAGGGTGAAGCCAGGGTTGCATGTACAGGAATAGGATCCAGGAACATTTGCACAGAGCTGCTGGCAGTAACCATAGCGACATTCATCAATGTCTAGAAACAGAAGTGCAAGGTAAGATAGGTCTCCTCCCTGACGCCATCAGCAGCACAATGGCATTGCCCTCCTCTGGGCAACCTGGAAGAGACGTGAAGGGGATCTGATGCTAAGACAGTGCCCAAGCATCAGGGGTGGTGATGTCTTCAGGATCACAGGAATCTGCCTCCGGGTAGCCCTCCACATCTCTGCACCATCTCTATCCCATGAACACCTGAACCTATCCTGAAAGCTGGAGTAAACATTTCGGCTTAGAGTGGGATCTAGCTCTAGATGTCTTCCCAGAATGTATCCAACACTGAAATTGATACAACATTAAGGTTTGACTCTACAATTCTATGTGATCTTTTCACTATAGAGAAAACAGACGAGTTGGCTTAACATGTAAGATGATCCCCAGGAACACTCCAGTGGGCTGCCTGCCAGCTCCATCAATGACTATGTCCAACCAATAGGAACAAGAGCCAGGGCCACGAGGAGAAGCTGGGCAGTGCTGTAGTGAGACCTTTGAATCCAGCAATGCAAGGATGCTCGGGTTCCTTGGCTCCCGTCCTTCCACCAGAGTGAATGAATATAAACCTGTGGGTAAGCACACCGCTTCTGAGCCATGGCTGGTCTCCCCAAGGAAAGCAGCCGTACTGTGGAGAGTGGATCCTTTCATCAGAGCTGACTTCCCTGTAACATGTACCAACCCGTGGGGAGTCTGATGTCATTGGGAAAGGGGTGATGAGCAGGACAATTCACTCCCATAGGGCAGTTTGTCTCAAACGAAGTCACCACCTCCAGCAGGAGACAATGTCCTCGCTTATACAGACTCAGCTAGGATCTGGCTGAAGCTATCACTTATCTTCCTCTCATCCCCACTGCCCCAGTAAGACTCCTGTCCCCTCCCTGGAACCCCAGATCCTTTGGAACCAGGGTCCATTTGGGGCCGGGAAGGCCAGCTTAGAGTCTCAGTCCTGTGCCCAGTTTCTACTATCTAATGCCAGAATAGACTTCCTGCCCCAATCCATCCCAAACCCTTACCTACTGTTCGTCCCTCATCAGATTTATGTGCCCTGGTTTGTGGTTCAATTTTATCTAAATCCCAGAAACTTTTTTATATTTTATTGATTTATTTGAGAGAGAGAGAGAGAGAGAGAGAGAGAGAGAGAGAGAGAGAGAGAGAGAGAATGGACACGCCAGGGCCTCCAACCACTGCAAATGAACTCCAGACACATGTGCCCTCTTGTGTATCTGGCTTTACAAGGGCACTGGGGAATCGAACTCAGGTCCTTCTGCATTGCAGGCAAGCGCTTTAACCACTAAGCCATCTCTTCAGCCCTTTTCAAAAAATATTTATTTATTTGCAAGCAGAGAGGTACAGACAGACAGAGATAGATAGAATGGGCATGCCAGGGCCTCTAGCCACTGCAAATGAACTCCAGATGCATGTGCCATTTTGTGCATCTGGCTTACATGGGTATTGGGGAATCAAACCTGGGTCTTTAGGCTCTGGAGGCAAGCTCCATAACCACTGTACTATCTCTCCAGTCCCCCCCAGCAACTTTTAACCTAGCCCAACCACCTCCTTCATAGCACGGGGGAGCTAAGTCCTAGTGGAAAGCTCTTTGGTTCATATAGTTACTGGTCCTGATTTCTTCCTAGAGTGTGGGCAGGAAAGATACCCTTCCCTTAGGAGGACTGGGGCAGAAAGGCAGACCTCACAATTCTCTGCAAGGCCTTCACAGGTGCACAGAAGGGGAAGCGGTGGCTGCATTTTGAAAGAGAGAAGAGTTTGGCCAAGGGAAGGCCAAAGGCAGCCACAATTAGGGAAAGGTATCCATGTCACATGGATGATTGGCTTGTGTCATGTGGCCATGTTAGGCACTGAGGAGTAGTCCTCTTCCCCACTCTGTGGAAGAGAATAATCTTCCCAGGTAGAGGAATTTGCTGGCATCTCTCTGGCCTTACTGGTAGAATAGCTGCATATTCTGGTCTCGTCATCTCTCTAGCGCCCCTTCTGGTGAAAAAACAAATGGCCTGAGAACCAACTCTAACCTTCAAGGTTAGAACCAACTCAATTTTAATTTGTCCAAAGGGTTCCTCCTCTTTGAGTGTGTCTCTGACTCTATAAAAGTTGGATGATATAATATCTGACAGCCGTTCCAGCTCTGAATTTCTACATAATAAATTCCTGTATGAATAACTTCCTCTCAGTGATGTGCCCACGTTCAAACCAGGAGTGTCAAATTTTCCATTAGAGCAGAGGCTGTTTTAAAACGCACAGGGACTTTCATCTTCTCCATGTCCTGTATGTCAGCTCTTCTGAGTCTTCATGGAACAGAGGACAAGGCAGAAACCAGGCAGCCGGCCATGCCTCTAGGACACTGTGCACAGGTCATGAGAGCAGACCCAAGCATGACCTCAACCAAGAGACGTGGAAGGAAGTACAATTTTCTTTTTCTCTCTATATTTTTCCATGATGTTGCTTGGATCTGTTTCTCAGCCCCTCTAGGACTGACTTTCAGGCTGCAGAATAATGTCTTAGAGAATTTAAACTAGCAAGACTATTCCAAGAAAACACAACCTAGAAATCACAGCCTAAGAGAAGAAACTGAAGTGACAGTGTGGGGGGGAGGGGTTTGCTACGGATTCATTCACTTGGCTAAACGCTAACCCAGAGGGAGAAAGAATAGGAGAGAGAGAGAGAGAGAGAGAGAGAGAGAGAGAGAGAGAGAGAGAATTTTTAAGCCCTCCAGCAAAAACAAACAGAAAGATCTCATATTAAATGCCAACTGCGAGGAACAAAATTCTCAATCAGTGATGATTGACATCTTCAGCCGAGGGTGTGGGCATGGCGGGGGTGAGGGCTTCATGATGGGGGTTGGGAGAAGATGAGGTTTGATCAGGATCTATTGATACTCATTTGGGGCTTGGAACATTTTTCGAAGCAGAAGTATTCCCTTGGTTTAGTATTACTGCTAACTAGGATAAAACAGCCCTCCCTTCTATCACTTCCTGGCTCAGGAAGCAGGAAGAAGGTCTAGGTAGATTCAAATTTAAGCACCTAAAAAGTACTTTCGGAAAATACCATGACGTGCTAAAGATGATGGATGACAAGTGGCTTTAATGAGTGGTGACACAAGTAAGCTTGTTTAATAGTCTTCTGTACCCCCTTAAAAACACTTACTATCCTTGGGCCACCCAACTGCTCCCACATTGCACTACAAGGTAACCCTGCTAATCTCTGCCCCCACCCTCCCGAGAGAGCTCTTACCTAGGCACTGGCCTTCCAGAAGCCAGTACCCATCAGTACAGGAGCAAGTGTACCCTCCTTCCGTGTTGATGCAGATCTGGGTAGGGTTGCACTGGTGAGAATCCGTTGCACACTCGTCCACATCTGTAACACGAAAATATTCCAAAGAACGTCACTCACATCTTTTAAAGAGCTCTGTAGCCATTAGTGGTGCCAGCTGCTCCTTTTCTTGGCTGGAAGGAGAGGGAAGTGCCTCTCTGATAGGCACTTTTAAACACACTGGTCTCTAATTAGATTGGGCAGAGCTATTCTGCTCATGGAAAACACACAGAGGGAATGGCCAGGAAAGGAACTCAGAGCTCTATAAAAGTCTATCACCTCGACAATAGCCATTACTGGATTTAGAAAGGCTTTTTTTAGTAGGCTTATTCATTCACATGTTAAGCACGAATCTGCTATGTACCTACTGTGTGCACGTGACTCCGCTAATCAAAACTAAGAATGTAATAGAAGTAACCAAAATGTTCCCTACCTCCAGAAGCTGCCAGTCCAGGGGCTTGGTTAAACTTGTCCAGAAAAACTTGTTGGCTAGCTAGAGCTCTTGTCCGTTCTTGGGGCCCTGAAATCTTCCCTGTACTCTGCAGCCCTGACCATCCAAGAGTAAAGAGACTGTATCCTGGTCAGTCCATTTTCCTTAATAGAGCATCAGAGCTCAGAACAAAATCAAGCTGTGTTCATGGTTGTAGCTCCCAAGGTGCCTGACACAGGCATTAGACAGTGTTCAAAACTGTTTAAACAAAAACATCCTTCCTTTCTTTTCCCTGAACTAAGCTCGAGGCTCTTGTGGGAAGAGCCCTGGGTCACAGGACACCCACGATGGCAGTCTCACTTTTACTAAGGAAGGACATCCCTCTCTCTCTCTCTCTCTCTCTCTCTCTCTCTCTCTCTCATCTCATCTCATGTAGCCCAGGCTGGCCTTGAACTCCCTATGGAGTTAAGGATGGTCTTGATCTTCTGATCCTCCTGCCTCAACCCCCTGAGTGCTGAGATTGCAGGCATGCACCAGCATTCATTTCAGTTTAAGGGAGAGGGTTTTCCTTGAGTGTCCACACACTGATTGGTACCACAAGATCCCCTTGGATCTTCTTGACCCAATCCAATGCCTTTCCTTCTCATCAGCCCATCACCTGCCCCCCTCCTGTCACCCCACCTTCATGACTGCAGCAGAGTTTGCTCATTTACACCCTCTCCTCACCTCTGTCAAATAGACCACTGTGTGGCTAGAGGAACATTCAAAGCTGCCGTTCACTGTGTGGTGTGCCTGGCACCCGATTCAGCCTCACAGCACCTCGTGGTCCCGTTTTATAGCTGAGCAAACTGAGCCATCAACCACTGGCTAAGCCCAGGTCTCCTGCCTGCCTGGCTCAAGCTCACTTCGAGCAAGGGCTGCAGGGGAGTGGCCAGAGCTGAGAAGATACAGGAAGGGCTGGCAGAAGGCTGACCTTTTGCTGTCTTTTCCCTGCCACACCTCAAGCCTCTTCTGCTTCTTAACACTGCAGGTTGCAGGCTCTCTCCTCATTCATCCAGATGGCATTTGGGGGCTAGGGAGGTAGCTCAGCAGTAGAGTACCTACCTAGGTCCTGGTTTTGATCCCCAGGACCAGGGGTGACATTCCTGCGTGTATGTGGTGGAAGGGAGTAGGTCGTAGGTCCAGGGTGCATCATGTGGACTCCTTGAGACGGAACTTGGTAGAGTATTGTGCTCAGAGTGATCGTGGCTGAGTGCAGCCTTCAAGACAGGAATCAGTGGCGTCTTGGCACTAAGTGATGCCACCATCCATACACAACTCAACACTAAGAGTACTAATGAATCTCCACCCCATCCCAAAGTGATGAGGTGTCTGGGTCTCACATAGAGCCAGTCCTGACTCCTCTAAGCATGGCTAGCCCGCAGGAGCCGGGCACCTCCATTCCGCCCTGACCCCGTGACAGTGGGCATCCTTGAGACAAAGCTCGCCCAATTCTCACTACAAATCCCTGCCCCTGCCCTTCACCTCCCTTCCACCCCAGCTCTGCCCATCCAGCCTAGCCTCCCAAGGGAGCCTGCAAATAATGCTTGGCCAGCAGCCCCTCTGTCCCAATCCACATTAAAGCGTATGACAATAAATAATGCCACTATCGGCCAGGACATATTTACATTTTCCTGGCCGGAAATGATGGATGGCAATTGTACCCTGGGAACAACACTGTCTTGGGAATTTCTGTTCTTTTTCCTGCCTTGGAGGGAGAAACGAAAAGTAAGAAAGATCACTAGGGACAGGGAATATTTGGAGAAGCAAGGTGACCACAAATTCCCAAGCCTCTGCATTTGTGGGAGGCAGCTTGAAGTCCTGCAGATGGAAGCCAAGCACACCAAATTGGGCTCAAACTACATGTAGGACCTAAATTTTGGCCTGTGTAACACACAGACACACACACACACACACACACACACACACACACACACAAGCATACACAGAGTTTTAAAAAATTAAAAATTCAACTTTCACTAATTCATTTATGGAATGTCAATATATTTTAATAACTCAGTAGGTTCTTGGAGTTTTTAAAAATATTTTATTTATTCATTTTCAAGCAGAGAGAGAGAGAGAGAG
>PVHP010035208.1:0-18588 GCA_004024765.1 Zapus hudsonius | reverse complement strand
TCTCTCTCTCTCTCTCTCTCTCTCTCTCTCTCTCTCTCTCTCTCTCTCTCTCTCTCTCTGTCTTTCTCTCTCTCTCTCTATGTATCTGCTTGAAAACGAATAAATAAAATATATTTTTAAAAAAAAATGTAACCAAAGCTGAGTGATGAGAGGTGCCAAGCAAGATGTTTTCTTGACACAAAGAGATGTCTTTCTCTCTTTTTGACCCATCGTTCAAGTTTTCAGCAGTCTCTAAGGATTCACTCTGCATGCTATTTTATTGTACCCAGTGTAAGGACTATTTATGTAGCATACCTTAGTCTCTGGTAGGCCAGCTTGAGCCATGCACGGGAAGAGAAGAGATACTGTCTCAATGAAATGAGCTCACATAGCCTTGGAACTGATTGACAGTATTCAAATCCAGGCTCTAACATGGTTCAGGATATTTGAGAATTTGAGCAAATTACTTAACCTCCTTCTACCTCAGCTACAGAATGGAGATAAAATAGTACTTACCTAAAAGGGACTATTTTTAAGGAACATGAGAGATCATATATTCAAAGAACTTAGACTAATATCTCACACAAAGTAAAAGTATATTATTGTTTATATAAAAGATATATAATAACAAGTTTCCTTGAAAATTTTTTCTCTAAATATATAAAAAATTATTGAGTTTTTAGACTAACAACAATAAGACATCAATTCTAATCATGATAGAAAATACTGTTCAATTTTAAAGGTTTTTTTTCTTTCCAAGTTAGTGTATCTTACTCTAGCCCAGGCTTACCTGGAACTCACTCTGTAGTCCCAGGCTGTCTGAATTCACATTTTGGGGGCTGGGGAGATGGCTCAGCAGTTAAGGTGCTTACCTGAAGAGCCTAACAACCCAGTCGATTCCCCAGTACCCATGTAAGCCAGATGCACAAAGTGGCGCATGCATCTGGAGCTAATTTGCAGAGGATGGAGGCCCTGGAGCACCCAGAAATTCTTTTTGTGTGTGTTTTCTTTCTCTCTCTCTCTCCCACTCTCTCTTTCTCTCTGCTTGCAAATAAATAATATTTTTAAATTATTTTTATTTATTTATTTGTAAGCAGAGAGAGAGAGAAGAGAGACCGAGAGAATGGGTGAACCAGGGCCTCCAGCTGCTGCAAATGAACTCCAGATACATGTGCCTCTTTGTGCATCTGGCTTTATGTGGATACTGGGAATTCAAACCTGGCTTTGCAGGCAAGCTCCCTAACTGCTGAGCCATCTCTTCAGCCCCCACTTTATTCTTAAAGACCAGGTCTTTTACTTTAGCTAGAACTCACTGATTAAGCTAGACAAGCTTGCCAGTAAGCCCTAAGGATCTCCAACTCCCCAGCACTGGGATTATAGCTATAACCACCCAGCCTGGCACATTATGTGTGTGCTGATCTGCACTCAGGGCCTCCTATACAAGCATATTACCCACTAAGCCATCTCCTCAGCCCCCAGATATACTTTTCATAACCATGTGACCTCATCTCTCCTGAATTTTACTTTCCTCATTGGTGAAAGTGGGATGATCTTTACTCAACTAAATTGTTGGCAATCAGTAAAGCTTATACATAAGGGCTGGAAAGATGACATAGTATTTAAGGGTACTTGATTGCAAAGCCTTGTGGCCGAGGTTTGAATTCTCGGTACCCATGTAAGCCAGAATCACAAAGTGCCACATGCATCTGGAGTTCAAGTACAGTGGCAGGGGGCCCTGGCATATCCATATTCTCTCTCTCTCTCTCTCTCTCTCTCTCTCTCTCTCTCTCTCTCTCTCTCTCTCTCTCTCTCTGCTGCTTTGTCAGATAAATAGATTTTAAAAAATTTATACATTAAAAATCACCACAATGCCTGGAACATAGCTATTCTAAGCAAGTCAGTGGCCTCAACTAAAATGTCTCTTTTGAGTACCGACATGATAATGCTTTCACAAGTTTTAAAGGACTGTATTAAGATTTCGTAATGCTGTCTGTTGTCTTAAGCTAACAACCCTTCCTGTGTTGTCTGGACAGTTACAAAAGCACTCTGTATGCTTTCAGTAACCTACGGAAAGCACATGCCATCCCACTTGGAGAAAAGCCATGAGTACATTGTGTATAAAGCTCAGTGGAAGAGCATTTGCCTAATAGTATGAGGTCCTGTGTTCGGTCTCTAGCACTGCCAAGAAAATAAAGTAAAGCCATGGGCTTAGAGTTTTTGAAGAAGGTTCCTGTTTCAGTAGGTGACAGTGATGGGACCTAAGCTAGAATGATGGGTTGTCCAGTCAATAGACACATAGTCCTTTTTCTGTTCATGCCTTAGGTGGGGATGTTTAAAGTCCACCCTGAGATCCCAGAGTCCATGTCTGCAGAGGCCAAGGCGTTCATACTGAAGTGTTTTGAACCAGACCCAAACAAAAGAGCCTGTGCCAATGACCTTCTTATTGATGAGTTCTTAAAAGTCTCCAGCAAAAAGAAAAAGACACAACCCAAACTTTCAGGTACAAGGTTACATGAAGAGGACATGGGTTAGAGTTTCAAAATCCCAAACTAATTCCAGAAATCATCTGCTTACATAGGACATTGGTATGAACCTTAGCACAGTGTTTTCAGACATGGGTTTTGGTATCAGGGAGCCGTGTTACCGTCAGTTTCACAAAAGCTGGGACCTCATATGTAATCACACAAAATGTAGTCAGTACATCAGCATCTAGTATATTCTAGCTTTGGGAATCCTAAGAGAAGAGTGTGAATGTGGTAAAATGTGGCCTTCTAGAGCTGAAACTCCACATTACCACTAATGAGCCTCAGGCTTCTCTCAGAATTATTAAATTTCTACGCCATCTAGTTCATGTGACCTTTTTTTCATGTGACCTTTTAATTGTAGGCCATAGAAATGCTTGCTATCCCTCAAAGACTATTTTTATGAGAAATTACAAAAAGAAGAAGGAAGAGAGGGGGAGTGTGTTATGGTAAAAAAAAGAAGGAAGGAGGAAGGGAAGGAAAGAAGAAGGGAGAGAGGAAGGTTGGTTTCCAGCTAGAATTAAAACAGCATTAAAAAACCTGAGTGAAGCCAGGTGAGGTGGTACACACCTTTAATGCCAGCACTCAAGGAAGTAGGAGAATCTCTGAGTCCAAGGCCAGCCTGGAAATACAGAGTGAGTTCCAGGTCAGCCTGGGCTAGAGTGAGACCTAGAAAAAAAAAACCTGAGTGAATTGTTTTTACAGTGAATTCCATAACTTGTTTCAGGAAGAAAAGGCCAGTAAAAGGATCCATTTGCTCTTGGCATTGGGGTCTTTATATTGGATGAGGATGGGCAGATTGAACATTTGGAAAGGACATTAATCCCATTTCAGGCATTTGTGTTTGGTTGATTTAGTTGAACAACAAAGCCAACGTGCGCTCATGCGTCTGTGTGCTTTCTCCCCACAGCTCTCTCGACTGGATCAAATGGTGAGTTGGTGTTTATCATTGCCCGTTGAGCTGAGGACCAGCATGTCATATGACAAACTCCACACCTCCAGGAATAGCTGGCTTCACCTCTTGCTTACATGGGAGGCATGCAGCTGCAAGCCTCCGCTGACTCATGGCTCTTCTCCAAGGGAGGCCTACCGTAGTGCTCCCTAAATGCAAGGTGGTGACAGTGGTTTTGGAATCTTCAGTTTGAGTGAAGTCCATGCTTTCTGATCCAAGAGCCATTAGGCCTCATAATCACTTTCTAGTGGAAATTGTCTGTGGCATCTCCCTTCTTCTATCATCTTAGAGTAGAACATTCTATTTTAGTAGGTCAGGGGTTGTGTGTTTGTCCGTTTGAGTCTGCTTTTGAAGCTCATAACCCGGAAAGTTGATTTGCTTCTGAGATGAGCCAAAATATTTCAAAGAATGATAAAAGAGCATGGTTTTGACTTTGCTAGGTCAGATGAGTGATAGATGGAAGTGCTTTCATTTTGTGTGTGTGTGTCTGTGAGTGTGTGTATGTCTGTCTGTATGTGTGTGATGTGTGTGTCTGTGGGTATGGTGTGTATCTGTGTGTGTGTGAGAGAGAGTGTGTATGTCTGTATGTGTGTGTCTGTGTGTGTCCAAGAGGATATAGAAGGCAAGTCTTTTAGGTCCCTCAGAGGCCTCAAAGCTAGTCAGCCCAGAGTAGAGGCCCATTCATTGTGGTATCCTAGGCACAGCCCCTCCAGTTTGCCTTATGCAGTTCGGATAGGGGGTGGGCACCAGGATGGGAAGAGAAAGGCTTCACCCCACTTCCTCCTTTCTCCTGGGATGTGGAAAGCAGCTTTGCATTGTCACCAGGTAGAGCCTGCTTGCGTGCTGCACAAAGGTGGTTTCTGATCCCTCTGTGTCACTTTCTAGATCTGTGACATGGAGCACTTACTTGTTTCAGCTGTCACTCTGTGCTGGGAACAATCCCTACTTCCCAGACTTGATTCTTAGAATAAGACAATGGCCTGGAAGAGCCTTGGAGCTGTGCCCAGAAACTCTGGATTGCTTGGTCCCTTCACATGGCAGGGCGTTCATTCACAGGAAACAGATTCCTGTCACGCACACAGCTCCTGTCCTTGCTCTCAAGGTGGCGAGCAGGAGGGTCTGCTCTCAGTCTTCTCAGGGAGCACGTGCCTCATACTGAGGATGAGTTGGAAGGTTCTTTCTGCTGCATGCCGGACAGCTGTGGCTCCCCATGCCCACTCCCTTTGTGCTCACTGTGCTTCAACAGGAATGTGGACTCTGCTGGCTTTTTAGTCAACCTCAGCTCAAATATTCTTGGCTCTTTAGATTTTATAGGGCCAGAGGATGGGTGATGGGGTCAGAGGTGGGTTCCTTTGTTGACTGAGTAGCCTTGGACATGACTTACTCTTAATGGGAACAACTAGGGTTGTGAGGACGAAATGAGACCATATATGGGAAAAGCAAGCACTTTGTATTACTTGCCTTCTCATTGCTGGGAACAAGTACCTGACCAGAAGCAACTTAAGGAAGGAAAGGGTTGATTTTGGCTCACAGCTACAATGAGGAGTTTCACGGTGGGAAAAACATAGCAGGAGCATAAAGCAGAACTGGTCACATGGCAGTCAGGAGGCAGGGGTCAAAAGGAAATGGGGCCAGGCTATAAAACCTCAAGGCCCACCCCCAGTGACTCACTTCCTCCAGGAAGGCTCCAGCTCCTAAAGGTTCTACCAAGTGTTCAAACACATGATCCTATGCGGGGAGGGGGTCTTAACACTATTAATTGGTTACTATTATACCCATCTCTTCTAGCTCAGCAATCCTGGGCTCAGAGCCTTCCCAGCAGCTTATTAAGAATGTAGACTGCAGCGAGCAGATCCCCTGCCCTTTCCCTCGGGGTCCTCCAGATTCTCCTCAGACAGAACTTCTCCAGGCCTCTGGAATTCTCTGGGCCTGTTATACACCCTAGGGATTATTCTTCTCTGGTCTTACCCCTTGCCTGTGACAGGAATGTGGACCTAGAAAGAAAACCACTTCTCCATGAAAGTGTTCAGACTCTGGACTGTAGGAATACCATTGTGTGGATGGCATGGTTTGTAAGCACTTCCCTTTCTTCGTTAGTGAAGCAGGACACATGTGCCAACCTAACTAATGCAAAAATCCCATCTGATTGACCACAACCTGGACTTCCAGCTAAGTACAGGAAGGTTTTCTCCTGCCCCAGGTGTCTTTCCAGACCACCGACCTTGGGACTGTGGCTTTCCCTTGAGAGGGGATGGTGAGGTCCTCCTTCCCCTTCAGAAAGAAGCAAGTCTCGGTCCATTTTCCATTGTTATAACTGAATACCACAGAGCTGGTAATTTATGAAGAAAGGAGGTTGGTTTAGCTCACAGTTCTGCAAGTCCAAGAGCTTGCTACCAGCATCTGGTTGATACCTGGTGATGGCCTTATTGGTAGCGGCTCTATGCAGAATCCCTAAGCGGTGTGTGGTAACACCTGGTGCCAGGCCAGAGGGACCTCCCTTTAATAACAAGTCGCTCAGAACAACCCATCAGCCCTCTAATACCTGGTAGCTTGGTTCAATCATGAAAGCAGAGCCTGTGATCCTGTCACCACTTAATGATGCCACCCTTCCCCAATTCTCTTACAGTGTGCCTTAGATTTTCAAGATGAGCCATAATGATGAGCGCTGGGTTCTATACTTAAACACACACACTTACACCTCCTTAGCTCGGCTTTGAGGTAATCAGTATCCATAGCAACTTGAAAATTTGCAGCTAGTACATAGGTCCTCTCATTCATTACTGGGTAATCAAACCACATCAAAGACCAAAGAGGTAAAAGCAAGGATAATGCAAGGCTTCAGCCCTCTCTTCTTTACACACACACACACACACACACACACACACACACACACACTGGATACATGATAGAAGTGCCTTAGATAGCACTTGATGAATCTGCTTATACTCAATAACCTTCAGTTCTGTTTTTGCAGTATTCATGGTTGATGCTCGATGCTATATTTTGTTTTAGGAGACAGAGTCTCACTATGTCGTCAGGCCGGCCTGGAACTCTCTCTTCTTCTTTCTCCACTTTCCATGGGCTAAGACTATAAGGATATACCAGCAATGCCTGGATAAACCAAGTTCTTAGTAAAGGGCATTATTACCTCTTAAATATTTGCTTCTGAAAACTATTTTAGTAACATCTTGTTCTTTTCTTTTCTTTTTCTTTCAAGGTAGGGTCTTACTCTACCTCAGGCTGGCCCGGACCAAACTCTGTAGTCTCAAGCTGGTCTTGAAGCTGGTCTTGAACTTGAATAGTGATCCTCCTACATCTTCCTCCCAAGTGCTGGGACTAAAGATGTGTGCCACTATACCTGGAAATTTTAGTAACATTTTTTAGATTATAAAAATAATGCTTTTTATAATAATGCCTTATAGCAAATTTGGCAAAATTTTAAAAATCACATATTCCGGAAAGAACTGCCATTTGTAGCATGGCATATTTTTGTATATTTTCCTTTGGTTAAATATGCCATATGTCACAACACACACAGTGATCAGGCCGAGAATATGAAACAAGTCAGAGGAGCAGAAGAAAGGAAGGAAGGTGGACTGTCTAGTTACTTATTCATCAGATCTCACACTCCTTACAAGCACACCGTCTATAAGGGGTGTGTCACCTGATGGTTCTCAAGCCCCACTACTCCCCGCCCCCCCTTTAGTGGTCATTGACTTGAAGTCACCATGAGCAGGGGCAGGGACAATGGTCACTGTAGTTTTTGAGATAACTTCCAACTCAACCCAGCTTAAAAGAAGTAAAAATGTGTTTCCAGGCAACTATGGATTCCTTTGTTATATAAATTTATACCTGCCTTTTTTAATAAAGGTTTTTGTAGCATTGAGATATTAAAAAATGTTTCTGGAAAAATTACCCTTTTCAAAAGCAGTGTCTGATGGAACTAGGCAATGCCTATTGTGCTGGCATAGGCTCCATCCATATAAGATAGAAGCCAGGCTGGCTGTGGAGTCACATTGCCTCACAACCAGGAAAGGCCATTGCCAAGAGCATGTTGGCAAAACACGCTTCATTATATTTCTCCGCAAGCTGAGTCATAGTATGTGACAGTCAGCACATTTGCTTTAAGTAGAATGGATTGGAATTTGTGCTTTAGACCCATAGCATCCCACTCCTCACTCCGTTCCAGGGAAGCCCCAAGACACTAAGGTGAACCCTTAAGTAAGGCTTCTGATAGGCATGGCTTAGATCATGTGTCCCATCTCTCTCACCAGATGTTCTGGTGAAGGGGTAAAAGCATTCATTGCCTTTGCCCCTTCCTCTCATCCCAAGCAGAATACCTGAGGAGCATCTCCCTGCCGGTACCTGTCCTGGTGGAGGACACCAGCAGCAGCAGCGAGTACGGCTCCGTGTCACCCGACACAGAGCTGAAAGTGGACCCCTTCTCCTTCAAAACCAGAGCCAAATCCTGCGGAGAAAAGGATGGGAAAGGAATGCGGACGCTGTTTTTGGGGTAAAGGCCTGACTTCTTTTGGGTGAAAGAAGTGCTTTGTGAAGTGTGTCACTTTATAAAAACACTGTGACATGCTTATCCCCATTATTGTAGCATTCCAGATGAAAATTTTGAGGATCACAGTGCTCCCCCTTCCCCTGAAGAAAAAGACTCCGGATTCTTTATGCTGAGGAAGGACAGTGAAAGACGAGCCACCCTTCACAGGATCCTGACAGAAGACCAAGACAAGATTGTGAGAAACTTAATGGAATCCCTTGCTCAGGTAAGCTCTCGGGGGTACCTTGCTTCCCAAAGTTTACATATAGGATGCATGGATGAAAGATCTATCTATCTATAGATAGATAGATAGATAGATAGATAGATAGATAGATAGATAGATAGATAGATAAATAGATAGACAGATAACTTAAATTTTGTGGGGGGTGTTTTGGGTTTTATTGTCTCTTTGTTTTTCGAGGTACGGTCTCACTGTTGTCCAGGCTGACCTGAAATTCAAGAAGTATCCTCAGGCTGACCTTGAACTCATAGCAGTCCTCCTACCTTGGCCTCCGAGTGATGGGATTAAAGGCGTGTACCACCATGCCTGGCAGTTATACATTTTAAGATAGGATTTTCACAGTGTTGCCTGGTTTGGCCTAAAACTCCTAGGCTTTAAGCTGTCCTCCTATCTCAGTCTCTTATTGGCTGGGATTACAAGTGCACATCGCCACACCCAGCTCGACTTTCCTAGTCTTCTAACTATGTGGAATTGTAGCAGGTGATCTGGAAGCAGGAGCAAGCTGTCGTGCTCACAGTGAAAACCCTACCTGCTGAGTGTGATGGGACACATGCTTAATAGTCCAACACCTGAGAGGCTGAGACAGGGGGACGTGAGATCCAGGCCAGCCTGAGCAATATAGGGACACCCTGTCTGCAAAACAAAAATAAAAAAATTAAAATTCTATCCTAGAGGAAACAAAAAATTTTCTAAATTTTTGAATATAAACTATTTGTCAGAAACAAATCACTTTCCTTCTTCTCACCTGCTTTATTTCCCTTCCTTCTCCTCCCACTCTCTCTTCATCTCCTCCCTCCTTCCTTCCTTCCTTCCTTCCTTCCTAATTGTGTGTTTTTTTTATTATTCATAATGAGATAAATTTAATGAACAAATAATGAGTTGTTATCCCCAGTTCCCCAATGCCCCTCTTCCCCATCCCCAATCAGCTGGATATCCTCCTCTGAGGGCAGTCTGGATCAGTCCTTGGGGCAGGGAGGGGATTATGGATAGCCTAGGAGTCAGCCCGGTTCCACCCGCCTTAGTGGATGTTACTGATGGGGGCCATGTCTCTGGGAGTTCTCCCCCACCATGTCTCTTACAATATTTCTGCCCCCTCTTCTGCTCAGTTCCCTGAGTCGTGGTGGGTGAGTATTAGGGCTGCTTTATTGTTGAGGTCTTAGGGGGTCTCTATACTTCTGCTTTAGGTTATGTTGAAAATCGTTGGTGTATGTCTCGCTGGCTTTTCCTGTGTTGACTGATTGGCTGTGGTTATGGGTCTCTTGTTTGTCCCCCCATTCTCTGTGGGGTTCCATATGGATCCTCCACGATAGGTCTGGTGTGGCTCATCTCTTGCCAGGATGTCAGCTATCAGCCTGTGGTTCATTGGTAGGGTTGGAAGAGTCACAGCTCTCTCGCTGCATTCTGAAAGATACAAACAGAATCTCCATCTCGGAGAGTGAGATCAGTATAGGTTAACTGAGATACACATTTCTGAATTAGCTAGATTCTATTTTTAGTAGCCACTCTGTCAATTGCTTGAATGGTGCATCTCTCATTGGGGGCCCAAGAGTCCGGCTCCCAGTGCATATTGCCCTAAGTCCCGAGTTCCGTTAAGGGCTCCCCCTCACTAAATGGATTATTTGGCCGAATTAAAAGCTGTTGATTGCCTCCCCCAGGCTTTGGCTCCTCCATTGCACAAGTGCTCCTTTCTTGGTTTGATGTTCTTTCCCAGTAGGAAGTGTGTTCAGCCTACTCATGGAGGCAGACTGCATTTCATGTCAATGGTCTCTGTTTGCTCCAGCTGTCGTTGACCAGCTTCCCCTGACAGCTTATGCAATGCCTTCCAGCACTGACTAACTATCATATGGGGGCTGGTTACTATTCTGGACCTCGAAGGGTCTCTTGATGTTCATGGATGGCTTTCTGTGGTTTTTTCAGCAACAGGATCCTACCTCAGGCCTGGGGAGGGCATTCAAGAGCTTTGACAGAATCCTGTCTTGTTTTTCAAACCTCTTGGTTCACTTTGGTCAACAGCTCAGTGAGGGAAGGAGCCGATGACTAGGACCAGGAGTTGCCAGACTGATCAATTTTTCACAGGCTTAGAGTGTGTTATTTAAGGGGAAAAGGAGATGGATAGAATTAAGGTATTTACACGTCTACTTGAAATGATAAGATCTTGACCCTGGAAGACTGCATAACACTAGTGTATGCATGCTGGTTTTTTGACTAATTAGTGTATCTTAACTATACAAAATGGTGTGCTTCTTGAGTCATTTTTATGCATGTGTATTAGGTACTTCGATTGAAGAAACAAATTTCATGTTAGTGAGCTTCTACCTGGTTTCTATTAAAATCCAGTCAATAAATAAGCACTGAGCCCTGTGGATTTCTGATTCTGAGATTGGCAGGAAGCTAGCTGTCAGTCACTCCTCCGAACATCTTGAAATATCAGTAAATACACATAACCCCCACCTACATACACACACGTTTATGAGGTCACTACATTCAAGTGGGGTGAAGGGCAGCAATAAGTAAATACAGTGAAAAAAAAAACAAAGCTTGTCGTGAAACTATCATTCTGTGCTGTTAGCTTGCTAGGGTTGCCGTAGTAAAATGCCTCAGACTAGCTAGGGTGCCTTACAGGAGAGAAATTTCTTTCCTCAGTTCTAAAGGCTCAATGTCCAGCTTGAGGTATTTGCTTGATTTTCAGGGCTCTCTCTTTGGCTGCTGGTGGCTGCCTTTGCACTGTGCCCTGACAAACCCCTTTCTCTGTGTGCGAGCGCCTCTGTGGCCATTCTCTGTCTTATAGAGACCCTACTCCAACTGGATTAGGGCTCAACCCTATGACCTCACTCAACCTTAATTATCTGTGTAAAAGCCATCTTCAAACATTCACCTTGGGAGTTGGGGCTTCAGTATATGAATTGAGGAGACACAATTGAATCCATCCCTGGAAAAATCTGTTCCCTGGGATTCTGTTTACAGACAGGAGGAAAACTGTCTCCCTCAAACCTGCACCAGGGAAAACAGGTCCAAGCTGCTACTGAGAAGTGGAGTTAGGGGAAGGTAGAAGCTCCTATGGATACAAGCTTCTCTAGACAACACTTGTGTCCTCTGTTAGCTCTGTGACCATCAGGGACTTGATCGTCTGTCTTGGTTGTTCATGATCACTGTGAACTTGGTTCCAGGAAAGCTGCTGTACATAACACACACCAAAAAAAAAGCTAACAAGTTTATAGTCTGGAGAGATGGCTCAGTGGCTAAAGGTGCTTACTTGCAAAGCCTGACAGCTAGGATTTGATTCCCTAGTATGTAAGCCAAATATGCAAAGTGGCACATGCATTGGAATTTGTTTGCAGTATCAGAAAGCTTTGGTGCGCCCATTCCCTCTTTCATTCATTCTCTCTCTGTCTCTGTCTATGTCTCTCTCGCTCTCACTCTCACTCTCTCCCCCTTTCTCTTCTGCTTGCAAACAAATAAAATATATTTATAAAAGAAACCAAGTTGAGATGGAGAGAGAAGGTGGACTCAATTGTTCTCATTCAACAAAGCTGTGGGACACTGGTCCATGTTCTGGAAGCACTCTAGTGAAATAAAACTGCATCCCATTGAAATTTGCATTTTAGTGGATAAATTGAAAAGTTAACAACTGGAGCTGGAAAGATGGCTCAGTGGTTAGGGCATTTGCCTGCAAAGCCTAATGACCCATGTTTGATTCCCCAGTGCCACGTAAAGCCAGATGCACCACAAAGTGGTACGTGCATCAGGAGTTTTGTTTGAATGGCTAGAGGCCCCAGAGAGCCTATTCTCTCTCTCTCTCTCTCTCTCTCTCTCTCTCTCCACCCCCTTTTTACTATATGTTAAATGTATAGTAAGCAAAGCAGATTTTTTTTGAATCAGTTATTGTTCTGTTCATGTTCTGCCATCTCTCCATCCCAAAATTTAAAATTTTTGAGTTAACTATGCTGAATGGTTGAGCACCTCTTCATTTATAAAGCAAACCCCAGTGTTCTCTGAAAAGAAAGAGCTTCAGGGGACATGAACGCAGGCTGCGGGCTCCAGCATGAAGCCGCTAGAAAGCACCAGAAACTGCTGGTCAGGATCCCATGCCCAGTTCAAATGGTTAAATGACAGCGGGGACATTGTGACGTCCTTCGGGGATCAGATGGTGCTGTGGACACAGAGCAGGTCTAGATATGCGGCTCCAGCAGCTGGGAGCTCAGTGTGGACTTGCCTGCTTCCGCCGTACCTCCTGGGCAAGGCACAGGCCTTCATCTCTAAAATAGAGGAACTTGCCTCTCAAGGTTGCTGTGAGGTCACGGGCAACTGAGGTCATAGAAGAAAATGTTGCATAAATGTTAATTGTTGTCATCATCAGCCAGGCTAATAATAACTATCTTATCTCTTTAATTATTATTTCTACAGCCAAACAGAAAACATTCTCTTCATTGTTTTTAATATCTCTAGATACATCATAACCTTTCAACTAACCCTTCAGAACGAAATCAGAAGGTAGATAAGGTTCAGGTCCTCCCGTATATTAAACCATGAAATGCTCTTTTAATCTCTATCACCCCTCAGAAATCCACTCACAATTTTAAAGTTGAAGCAATAACGAGCTGGGCATGGCGGTGCATGCTTTTAATCTCCGCACTTGGAAGGCAGAGGTAGGAGGATCGCCTTGAGTTCAAAGCCACTCTGAGACCACATAGTGAATTCCAGGTCAGCCTGGGCTAGAGTGAGACTCTACCCTGAACCTCCACCCCCCCCAAAAAAAAAAACCTTAAAATTTAATAAACAATAAGGAACAGAGAAGACTTTTGCAGAACTCTGTACACCTAGAAAGGCTTGAGGTTAAATGCTGCCTTTGACCTGAGTCACCTTCTCACATCGAAGGTGCTCTTTCGTGAAGCCCCAGGAATGAGTTAACATGGAGGGACGGGAGCTGGGCAGAAGGGATGATTGCACAACGGGACAGGAAGCACTTCCCAGAGTAGAGAGTGTTCCTTCATAGGACAACAGCACACACATCCAAAAACCAGAAGCAGCATGTTTTTCTGTTATGAAAACAAACCTGACATTAGAAATAAATGTTTGCTATCTGAGCTGTTGGCGAATGTGTAGCTGATTTTTCACTAAGATAAGCTTCCAATTTCTGAATAACTCACATTTTTTTCTTGGACATTTTCATAGTGTTATGATTCTGTTTATGAATGTTTACTTTGGGTATCATTTGGTTTATGGAAAGAAGAAAAATAACAAAATTTATAATTGTTCTCAGTGTGATTTTTAAAATGTTCTCTTAATGGCAGCATTGAAGCCATTTAACATAATCTTTTTTCATGGCAACATAAGCACAGGACTGAGCTCCCAAGTGAAAAATACATGCAGAGAATGAACATGAGTGTGCTTTTTAAATAGGATCCTAGTAATTGCAGTTTTCACAACCCAATTGATCATTTTAATAACACACAGTAAGAGGGGCTGGAGAGATGGCTCAGTGGATAAAACACTGGCTATGTAAGTGTGAGGGCAGAAGTTCAGATCCTCGGCACCACATAAATGCTGGGGAGCCCCAGGGTAAGCTGGGTAGCTAAATGACCAAATCCATGAGACCCTGGTTTAAGTGAGAGACCCTGCCTCAGCAAATAAGGTGGAGAGGGGTTGAGGAAGACACCTGACGTCATCCCCTAGCCTTCACACACACAGCACATACGTGCTCGTGCACCTCTCCACACACATGCAAACACATATATACATGCAAGAAACAATAACATAAGCCAGGTGTGGTGGCGCACACCTTTAATCCCAGCACTCTGGAGGCAGAGGTAGGATTGCCATGAGTCCAAGGCCACCCTGAGACTACATAGTAAATTCCAGGTCAGCCTGGAGTAGAGCGAGACCCTACCTCGAAAAACCAAAAACCAAAAAAAAAAGAAAAGAAAAGAAACAATAACACAATAAGAAGGTACAGTATGAGATAGATATGAACATAGTAATCCTGTTGATTCTTAAATTGAGAATACCATCCTATTGTGTTTTGTTTATAGAAGCAACATGCTTTGCTTAAAGTAAACAGAAAAAAATCAATTTGAGAGAGATTCTTTGTTTAAATGACGGAATTTTATTCTTATAACTGGTTACCTCATTATTGGGTAAGGAGCAGTTCTAAGGATGGGATTTGAGATCGGCTCCCTTTGGTAGCAAGGAATTTACTTGCTGTGATACACAGACGCAGTGAGAAAGGTGGCCTGTCAAGGAATTCCGACCTCAGTGCCTGGCTGAGCCTCTGCCGAGGCAAAGCTCACGTGTGACTCCAAGTTGAAGTTCTAGGAGTTTGTGGTTTGTTGGCCTTCTGGTTTGCACTTTCGTTCTGTCTTCTCTCTACCTATTGTCTCTCATTCTCAACTCCATTACTTCCTCTTTCTTCCTTACAAGTGGATGCATTTCTGACCGTTTTGCGACCTCTCTCTGGGCAGACTTTGAGGTCAAGATTTCATGGCTCATTGCCTGGATCTCCCTTTAGTGCTCTATTAAAATTTCTGCAAATAAAAAATCTCTTGAGTATCTAATTATTGACAATAAATATGAAGAAATAAAAATAATAGTTATATAAATTTGTGAAATTATCAAACATAAAAAGTGAAAAATAAAAAGACTCTCATTACCTCAGCCTATCCTTGGGTGGGCAAAGCTCTGTATCTCTGACTGTAACATGGCTATTGACCACTGTATGATGTTAGCGCCCTTCCTCCAAAATCTGTGAGGAGGTGGGTGGCGGTGGTGGCTGCTAGGGGGAGCCACAGAGTTCACCACACAGTGTTTTTCCTTAGCAGGAGACCCTCTGGAGCCCAGTTCCTCCCAGAGAGGGCTATGGGAGTAAGATGCCCCTGACTGACATGTGCAACCCAGAGTGACTGAGGCCTTTGGGATGTTTTCTTTGCAGGGGGCTGAAGAACCTAAATTGAAGTGGGAACACATCACAACCCTCATTGTGAGCCTCAGAGAGTTTGTGAGGTCCACTGACCGAAAAATCATAGCCACCACGCTGTCCAAGCTCAAGCTGGAGCTGGACTTTGACAGCCACGGCATCAGCCAGGTGCAGATGGTTCTCTTCAGCTTCCAAGATGCGGTAAGTGTGCTGTCCTGTTTCCCATCAGCTCAGCCGCAGTAACAGAATACAATCTAAGTTCGGCTCTCCTTTCTTCAATGAACTCTTTTCTCTTTGAATGACAACCGTGAGGTATTTGTAGAGGTGGTCTGCTTCTAAGTATCACATGTGCTCTTTTGTATGTTTACATCCCTTTAAAGATAGAGACCCATAAAACTGAATCACCATGGAAACAGCAAAGCTTACAAGCATCTCTGGTGGCTGAACTTTCTTCTTATGAAATCATGTGGTGGGTCACTATTTATTTTGGCAATTCGAGCAACATCGCACACTTTAGTCATGCTTTTCCTAATGCTATACAAAAAATGCCACCTAGTGGCCATTGAGAAAATTAACACTATGCCTTAAAAAACCTTTTTTTCTTCTAGTTTTTCTCTGGTTTCCAAATAGGAGATTTTTTAAAATATTGGCTTCATAAGTATCCACTGTATCCTAGCCAGAAATATAATGCAGAATACAGATCATCATTGAATGAAGATTAATCCACATGATCTAATGAGAGATAACTGGAAATTCTCTCTAAAATTGTGTTGCTAAGCAACACAGCCTAGAAGCCAGTATTCTGCAAGCCTGACTCAAAACCCTCTCTCTCTTTGTTATTCTTGATTATTCTTGGGTAAGACTTCTGCATAGAACTTTTTGCCTCAAAAACCTTCAAGCCACTCCCAGAGACTCTTCCAAGTTGTAGGAAGCAGAAATAACAGATTCTTTACTGGTACCTGTGATGAAAATATAGAATTACATTGTAAAGTTCCATTTAAATTTTAAAATTTAATATACCTCCGATGCATTTATTGCTTCTATGTAAAAGGTGTCTTGACAGTTGCATTTGGAGGATCAAATCATCCTCAATTCAAAACCAAATTTTAATCCTTCAACAGCCACTGGTGTTCTGAGACACACAGAGCTAACCATTTGACCTTTGTGCTGTATGACAGGACAAGGGCCCTGACTTAACTTGGGTCATAGGAAGTAAAAGCAACTGGCAAAGCCTGTCACTAATACTAACTGCTAAAGGCACACTTACACTGCGTCTCGAGAAACCCAGCCATCTGCAAATAGAATGAAATAATTTAGCTCATTTGCACTGGCCCACACATTTGGCTTCCAGCCTAGAGGTTAGAAAGAAAATTGGCTGTAGAACTCAGAGCTAGAGTTATTGAGCTGTAATCCTGGGCCTTGGGCCCAGGTCAAACACAGACATGTTAGATATGCTACTTCATCACCCCTGTTCTTGCTCACTCACTGTCCAGGGTGAGAATGAACTCATAGACTGGACCCTGGGTACCAGAGCAGGTCATGGTTATAAAGGATTCATCTTCTTCAGTCTATGTATGATTTGAGAAATAGTCTAGTTTATGGTGACACCCATTAGTCCTATAAGCAGATGAATTTGTTTAAGAAATTAAGGTGCCAGGACCAACTCAGATTGAAAAGGTTTCCTGAAGCAAGTTGGACTCTAGACATGGTTCATTTCCTTGGGAGCAATTCTTATGAGAAAGTCCAAAACCTGAGTCCCGTGTAAGTGGAGGATTCTGATGACAAGAGACTACGAGTGGGACGCGTTCCAGCTCTGTGCATGGGTTTGCAGCTCAATCATCACCTCAGCCTTGCCAATGGGCACCTGCCACTAACGTCTCTAGCCTGACTTCTTATAGCAGGTGTCAGCCAGGAGGTATTAAATGCACCTTCCTTAGTCTTAGAAGAGAAGGTTGTCTTTTAAAAGGCATCAATTGCAGGGGCTAGGGACATGGTTTCACACTCATAATCCCAGGATGGGGGAGGCTAAAACAGGAGGATCCCAGGGTGGTTAATCAGTCTAGGTTAGTCAGTGAGCTCTAGGCCAGTGAGAAACGTTTTCTCAAATGAAATTGGCATATCAGGATTGTCAAGTGGTCTAAGGTGCCAGGCTTACAGGAGATGAACAGTATTCCTGAAGATAAAGCCTAAGGAGGTCCTCTGGCCTTCACACACACACATACACGTACATGTATAACAACACATGAACTTATATACACATGTATATTAAAAATAACAAAAAGATCCGGGCGTGGTGGCACACGCCTTTAATCCCAGCATTCGGGAGGCAGAGGTAGGAGGATCGCCATGAGTTCAGTGCCACCCTGAGACTACAGAGTGAATTCCAGGTCCTGGGCTAGAGTGAGACCCTACCTCAAAAAACCAAAAAAAAAAAAAAAAAGAGAGAGAGAGTTGGATAGATGGCTCAGCGGTTCAGTGTACTTTCTGTGCAAGCCTGAGGGCCTGAGGGAACCTGAGACTTCCCAAGTTCAAATCTCCAGAACCTGTGTAACCAGCTAGGTGTGGTAATCCCAGTCCTGTGGGGAGTAGAGACTGGAGAGTCACTGGAGCTTGTGAATGGTGAGCTCTGACTCTGTCACAGGAAGAAACAGGTGAGTGAGTGATGGAGAGGGGTACAGGCCAGCCCACGGGGCACTGCATCGGCACATACAATGTGTGTATACCACACATACCACACATTTTAAAAAATAATAAATGAGGATAAAAAAAGGTCTTGAGGGCTGAAGAGATGGTTTTGTGGCTAAGGCATTTGCCTGAAAAGCAGAAAGACCAGATTTCAATTTCCCAGTACCCACATAAAGCCAGATGCACAAGGTGACATATGTGTCTGGAGTTCGTTTGCAATGGCTTGAGGCCCTGGTGTGCCCATTCTCTCTCTCCTCTCTCTTTCTCTCTCTGCTTCTTTCTCTTAAATAAATAAATAATAAAACATCTTTTATTAAAAAAAAGTCTTGAACATGGTATTACATATGATGGAATATTTATTATTTAGTTTTTAAAAAGGAAAGAAATGTTAACACAGAGTAGAACATGGATGAATCGTGAGGATGGCATGCTAAGCAAAACAAGCCAGTCCCAGAAGACCAGATGCTATGTGATTCCCTCAGATGAAGTGCCTCGTGTACTCAGATGCACATACTGAGAAGTAGATGGTTGGCTTACCGGAGCTCTTGGGTAGGATAGGAAGTAACATCCGAATGAGTACAGAGTTTCCGTTTGGTAAGATGAAGAGTTCTGTGGATGGGTGGAGATGGTGCTAGCACCATAATGTTAAAATTGTTGGTTTTATATCATTAAAATTTATTAACAAAATTTAAAATGCTTAAGATTGGAAATATTATATTATGCGTAGTTTGCCACAGTTTTTTTTTTAAA
>PVHP010035207.1:0-18617 GCA_004024765.1 Zapus hudsonius | reverse complement strand
GGGACACACTTCTAGGCACATCAATGAGAAGATTAAAGAAGGAGGGAACACCCACCATGAGTGTGACTGGCACCACCCCATAGGTCCTTCCATGACTAAAAAGAGAAAAAGGAGAAAACCAGGTGAGCAGCAACATTTATTCTTTCTGCTTCTTTTTGAAATTTTTATAATTCATTTATTTATTTGCATGCAGAGAAGAGAGAGAGAAAGAGAGACAGAGGGAGGGAGGGAGAGAGAAGAGAGATAGTGAGGGAATGGGTGTTTCAGGGGCCTCCAGCAACTGCAGACAAACTCCAGTTGCATGTGCCACTTTGCTCATCTGGCTTTACGTGGGTACTGGGGAATCAAACCTTGGACTTCAGGCTTTGCAGGCAAGTGCCTTAACCACTCAGCAATCTCTCCAGTCCTTTTTCTGCTTCTTGATTATGGACATAATGTGACCTTGTGCTCCTACTACAATGCCTTCTCTGCCACAGTGGACTGTACCCTCCAACCGTGAACCACAGTTAACCCTTCTATAATGATTCATCTCTGACTGTCAGCTTGACTGGACCCAGAATCCACTGGGAAATGAGGTCTGGGCCATGCCGATCTATAGTAGGTCATTGAGACGAACACACCCAGCCTAACTGCTGGTGCCACTGTTGCGTGGGCTGAGGCCTTGAACTGAATAAAAAGGAGAGAGTGAGCTGAGCGTGAGCATTCATCACTCCCTGCATCCTCACTGTGGACTGAATATGACCAGCTGCCTCACACTCCTTCCGTGATGCACTGTAACCTGGGACTGTCAGATGAAATAAAGCCTTCCTTCCTTAAGTTGCTTTTGTCAGGTCATAATGGTGGGAAATGACACTGAAATGGATGAGCAAAGAAACTGAAACGGATGCTGACCCACGCTCACAGCATGCAGATGACCTTCTCAGTTTCTGGAATCCCATGAGCCAACTCCCCTCCCAGCCCCTCTCCCACCTCGATACGTATGGAGACTGTGGGCTCTGTTCTATGGCTCGTGAGCCCTGACCAATGGGAGTGTCCCGGACTTCTTGCTCTGCCCCTCTAGGGTGCTTTGCAGTCTAGCTTCTGAGCCACGAGACGGAGCTTCCTGGAGATTGAGGTTGTTGCCCTGGTTTGAGGCAACATGGGCCCAGCGCTGACTCTTCCCATTCGGATGCCAGAGGCCACGCAGAGGATGCTTCTGGGACCCAGGACCTGCATCCGGATACCCAAGCCCTCCATACTTCTCCAGCTGAGGCCCCAGACGTCACCAGGCAGAGCCACACTAATCCATCCTTTCCTCACCCTATCTGCTCTCTGGAACACAGACACAGGGCCTCTCTCTGTAGCCCAGGCTGGCCTTGGACTCATGAGTCTTCTGCCTCAGCCTCCCAAGGGCTGCATTTGCCAGTGACATGCTTGTTTTATGTCTCTAGGATAGGGGTGCCTTGTTAGGTAGTAATATTTAACTGGATTGGTCCAAATAAATGTGCATGGACGGAAATGTAAATGTCATAATGGTGGAGTGGATGCCAGCCCACCAGGCCTAGAGTGGGTGTGCTTTGGCTATAATCAGGAACACCCTCTCTCTCTCTCTCTCTCTCTCTCTCTCTCTCTCTCTCTCTCTCTCCACACACACACACATTTTTTTAAGGAGAGATTGAGAGAATGAGCTCACCAGAGCTCCGAATGCATGTACAACTTTATGCATCTGGCTTTATATGGGAACTAGGGAACTGAACCTGGGCTGTCAGGCTTTGTAAGCAAGCACCTTTAACCAGTGAGCCATCTCTCCAGCTCCCCACCCTCAACTTTTTTCTTGAATACTTTAAGATTTGAATTATAGAAAGATTTATTTCAAGGAGTATCCATCTACTATAAAATACAACTGTATGTTAACTCTTGGTATCTCATTGTGCGCCTGTTTATCATCGGTCTTCCTTCTTTCCCTGCCTCCTTCTGCACTCAGGATCCAGGATGAGTGGGATGTTACAGGATGTCCCGGACTCTGCATGCCCCTGTCTTTTCAGCAGGTGTTACATGGGACCTTGCAGTGGCCCCACTACCTGTGGCCAGAGACTGATGGGCTGATCCTCGGTCCAGCCACTGGCTGCCCTGGGAGGTCTCCAGCTGCTGCCTGGGAGCAGCAGAAACAGTAGCATGTTTGCAAAGAGCTGGAGTAAGTGGAAGAAAGAAAAACTCTTATTTTTTTAATGAAGTTTACGGGTGAGTCAAACGGTTCTCATTATGTTGAGTGGAGAGAGGATGTCAAGCTCCAGGTTCTCAGAAGAGTGAGCTGTGTAGTGGGAAGTCTTAGGCCTGCAGCATGCCCCTCTCTAGGGCTCTGTGTTCCACATAGGCCTCTCAGGGAAAGACATCCTCCTCCTCAAGCAGTTGAAGGCCTGGGCAACTGCTACAGCCTTGAACAGGGCCATTCATTCAAGGAAGATGCCTTCCTATCAGTTGCCTGGAGACAATGCATTTATTTGCAAGCAGAGGGAGGGAGGGAGGAAGGGAGAGAGAGAGAGAGAGAGAGAGAGTGAGAGCATGCTGAGAATGGGTACCCCAGGACCTCTTGCTACTGTAAATAAACTCCAGATGCATGCACCATTTTGTGTATCTGGTTTTACATGAGTACTGGGGAATCAATCCCAGGTCATCAGGATTTGCAAGTGTCTTTAACTGCAGAGCCATCCCAAAGCCAGACAATGCATTTAATTTATACAGTTAATGTTTTTGAAAAAGAGAAAACCAGAAGAATTGAAGAAAAGCCAATTCTTTCATTCCTCCACCTCTCCCTCCTCCAGAGACCGTGCACTTCCCAGGCAGTTCTGAACTGGGCTTCTTGTATGTGACCTTTCATGACAAGGACAGAACCAGTAAAGGGGCAGGAGGCTCTGTATGGCTCCAGGCTCAGTGGAGCAGGGTTGTCACCCACAGGACGGGGAAAGGGGGCCTCATCAGCGGAGAAGGTCAACCTGAAAGGTGATCCCAAGGCTGGGACCTGGAGATACCTCTGCTCTCTTCTGTGCCCAGGTAAAGAAAGGAGAGACACATCACCCTTTAAAAAACTCATTTATTGATAACATCCATACATATACACAAGGTACCCTGATCATAATCTCTTCCCACCACCCTCCTTCGGTCCTCCCTTCCTTTTCCCTACTTCATGGGACTCCTTCTTTCCAACTAGTCCTTCTGTTTTGATGTCAACTGTTTGTCGTTCTCTTATTACACAGGTCTTGTTTAGGTAGCATCAGCCACTGTGAGGTCATGAATGCAGCAGAAGACAGCATCCCAAAGCACATCATTTGACTCTTGCCTTCTTTCTGCCACCTCTTCCGCAATGGTCCCCGAGCCTTGGAGGCTGTGACAGAGATGTCTCTCAGTGCTGAACACACCAATGCCACTTCTTTTCAACACTTTGATGAGTTTTGAATTTCCCAAGTAGTCACTGCCACCTGAAGAGAGAAGTTTCTCTGACCAAAAGTGAGAGAGGTATTAATATATTGGAATAAGCATAATATTTAGAAGCTAATTTATTGGGCATAATATATCCATTTAGCCAAATAATAGTAGTAGCTTTTCCCTGGGGCTTATGACCTGCACAACCATAGACTTTTGACTAGGTTTGAAGTACTAGGCATGACTTCCCTCTGGTAGAACAGGCCTCAATTCCAGAGAGTAGTTGGTTTCCCCTGTAACAGACATGCCACCATTGCACCAGCTGGCAAGCTTTTGCTGCCTGGCCAGCTGTGTAGCCTGCAGGGTTGTAGTTGGTTATGCCGACTGAGGCTGAGTTCTTTCCTTGAACCAGTCATATAACTTGGCATGTTTGAACTCATCTAGGGAGATCAACATTTCCTGTTTGAACCTTCCTTGCAGCATTGACTTTAGTCTGATCCTTCACAGTTGTCCTGCTCCCGAACAGACTTAGGAGAGATAGAAATTCAGTTTCTGCCAGCCTCTGGTCCCACCACTAATGCATGACCTCCTGTTATGGGTCTTTCTGTTGAAGATGCCTTAAGTCTCACACACATTGTTGTGCCATAAACATCAAACTCATGGACAACAGCACTGTAACCCATACCTGTGTGCACTAGACACAGGTTTTCCCTGTAAGGTATATCATAGCCTTATTATGTTTGGAGACACTAGGCAACACTTTGACACCATGCTTGGGACTATTTAGTCATCAAAATATCCCATAAAATGCAGGGGAAAAAGTGACCCTAACAAGACCATGCAAAGGGTACCTGCTCACTTGCAGGTACAATCTGAACTAGGGGAGCAGGTGTGTGGGGTAGCTCAAAATTTCTCTATTTAACATGTGTCTTTGGGGAAATTCTGTGCCCAGTGATTTGGGGGTCTGAACTCAGTTACAGAATCCACAGAGAAGGAGACTGGTGGTGTTTTGAGTTAATTGCTACTTAACTCTGTTCTTTCACTGGGCTTCCTGCTCTTCTGGGTCAGGCGCTGACTCCTTCCCCTAGCTGGTTCTGGAATGGGATTGCAAGCCCGAGGGAGCTGCTCCTAGAATTCTACTCCTACTCATATTTCATTCTACCCTCACTGCTCTAGCTTTTCAGAGTTCCTGATTTTTGAAAAGGCAGCTAGAAATTCATATTTTTCCTCTGAAAAATAAATACTTTAAAATGCAGGTGTTTGGGTAAAAATAATAAAAAAAACCCTTAAACATCATGTGAGCCACCAAGCAGGAGTAACCTAGACCCAGGCTTGCCATGATACTCAACTCTGTTGCTACCTTGGATGTAGATGGGAGCCTGATGGCTGTATCTGGAAATCTGCCTGCTGTGATGGGCCTGTTCAGTTTGCAGTTGTTTGCATAGGCCAAATAGCCTTCCTTCCTTCCCTCCCTCCCTGTCTTTCCCTCCCCTCCCTCCTTCCTCCCCTTCTTCCCTCCCTCCCTCCTTCCTTCCCTCCTTCTCTTCCTTCCTTCCTTCTTTCCCTTCTCTTCTTCCCTCCCTCCCTCTCTTCCTCCCTTCCTTCCTTCCTTCCTTCCTTCCTTCCTTCCTTCCTTCCTTCCTTCCTTCCTTCCTTCCTTCCTTCCTTCCTCCCTCCCTCCCCTCCCTCTTTCCCTCTCTTCTTCCTTCTCTTATTCTCTCCCTCCTTCTTTCTTCTCTCTCTTTCCTTCCCTCCCTCTTTCCCTTGCTCCTTCCCTTCCTCTCCTGACAAGATATCACTATAAATCTCAGGCTTGAACTACTATGTAGCTCAGGTTGGCCTCACACTCAAGATCTTTCTGCCTCAGCCTTCACCCCCCAGTGCTGTGAGTACACATATGTGCCACTACATCCTGTTCTGTCAAATACTTCTGCCTTAGTAGCTTATTTCTTTTTTTGGGGGGATGTGCATCTTATGTATATTGGGTCATGTTAAAAACCCCTGCCTTCAGTGGGATACTATCATGCTTTGAGTGAACATCTTTACACCTGGGACCACATAAATGTCATCTGCAGCTAGAAAAGACTGGTAGAAATAATGAGGAAAATACAACCTGCACACAGAGAGGCGAGATTTCCCTAATGCTTTCAAGTAAACCAACTGTCTTCTAATAAGTGTATTTTTTAATCTTGTGCCTCTTGGGAGTGAAAGCTTTCTGTGAGGTTGTGTCCATGAAAACAAAGTCCTCTTGTTTCCTTTTTCTTTTTTCCATTCTCTAATAAAAGCTGGGTAATGAAAGATAAGGCTAAGGTCGCACCATGGCTACCGTGGTTGTCAACAGTCTTTTGAGACATCTTTTTTTTTCTGTGGAAATCAGCTAACGAACCAAGTTTTCCATAGAGCTCACAGAGGTGGCTTTTCAGACCAGGGAGCAGGCATGTTGAAGGGGGTCGTCTGCTCTTGCGGAGATGATAACAACACAGCCAAATCTGGAACCTATCTCACTAATTATTACAGGTGGATCTTTGACCCTGGGAGGAAAACAAGGCTTTGGGGCACTGCTTCGTGGCAGCCTGGGGACCCTTCTTCATAAGGAATGAGCTGCCTGTCGGAAAACTGCTTGGGTTATAATGATTCTCGAATGGCCTTTTATGTGGTCGAACAACGTGACCTTAGGCATTGGGGATAAGAGAAAGGACACTTTTTATGCAGCTGTTGATGTGAGCAGAGAGCAAACGGGATTTCAGAAGATGAACACCACAGCCTCTCCATGATAGAGTGTCTTCTGAATAACAGCAGTGCATACTTGGCGAATTGCACTTAAACTTCACATTTGGGGGACTTTAAGAATGTCTCCTTTATATTCACCACAGATCAGGTATGAGCCTGATGTTTCTATGTACAAAACCCTTTCTGGAATCTGGGGTGGGTCTACTGTGGGGGTGATAAATCCGTTTTGTCTATTGCTTCACAGAGGAGGAGACTGAGGTCTGGGCCTTGAGCCCAATCAGTTAATCCCAAAGCCTGTGTTTCTTGAGGCTCAAGAGAATATAGAGGGCTGGAGAGATAGCTCAGTGGTTAAGGCACTTGCCTCCAGTGCCTAAGGCCCTGGGTTCAATTCCCCAGGACCCATATAAGCCAGACCCACAAGGTGATGGCCCTGGTGCTCTCTCTCTCTCTCTCTCTCTCTCTCTCTCTCTCTCTCTCTCTTCTTGAAAATGAATAAAATAAAAAAGAAATGAATTTTTTAAAAAAGAGAGAATATAGAGTTGACGGCAGGGAAAGGACTGGGTGGTGTGAATTCATTTTGTATCTTCATGCCTGGGCATTGCTGGAGTAGGAAATTGTCGTCTGTTAGTAACAAATTTCTAATTACAGTGTAGATTTGTTTTGAACCATGGGATGGTTGTCATTTCATCGTCTATATGAGGAAAGAGCAGGTCATCAAAGAAGCCCTGTGATGGTAGTGTGAAGATCCACTGCTTGTTACTAATGCTGGAGCAGGGAGATTGCTTTTATTTCTAGAAAGCTCTTCACTTTCCTACTCAACTGGAATCCTTGGCCATTTCACCTCTTCATGACTCCTAAGGAAACTTGCCTATATCTTTTACCAATGCTTACATCTCCTCTTGGGTGACTCAGAAAACCAATGATCTTCATGTTCAAAGCCAAACTCTGTCTTTCCTCCTCACCTTGGTCCTCCTCTGGGCCCCGGCACAGGGAGTGGAGGATCTAGGCATGCTAATGTGGTGTCAGGCTGCTACATAAGAGTCACTTGAATATTGCACTGAAACACTACAAAGTATGAAAACAGGAAAGACTGTGACTAATGGGTTCGTAGCTTATACAGTGTGGACACACTGAACAGAGAGAGGAAGCAGAGAGGAACATCACGCTATTCAAAGTAGTGTGCATTGAAAAACCCATGAGTTGTTCAGTTCTAGAATTTTCCATTCACAATTTCTAGATCCCGGTTTACCTCTAGTAACTGAAACTCCAGAAAGTAAAACCTTGGTTAAGGGAGGACAGATGTCCTTAACATTGCTGTACTTTTATACTTCCTCCTGAATTTCTTTGATTAACACCATCTTCCTCACGGAAGCTTCATGACTATATTGTTTTTCACTTTTTACTTTTGTTGGATCTTCAATATCTAGTTTAATGCTTGATACATATTAGATAAGTAGGTATGTGAGTAACCGTCTTTATGTTATTAATCTGTTTTCTTTTAAGTATTTTTATGAGAGAGAGAGAGAGAGAGAGAGAGAGAGAGAGAGAGAGAGAGAGAGGCAGACACCAAGAGAAAGTGAGCATGCATTTGCTTCACCACTGCTAACAAACTCCAGACTCATGCACCACTTTGTGCATCTGGATATATGTGGGTCCTTGGGGAATCAAACCTGGTTCATCAGGATTTGCAAACAACTGCCTTTTACCATGGAACCATCTCTCCAACCCCGTTACTAATCTTTTATCAAATGGAATAACCCAATGTTAGACAAGGCACTCAAATTGGAGAATTAGTGTAACTGCTCTAGTTTACACGGAGTAAACAATTTTGTTACATTCGACACATAGTTCCTTGGGCAGGAAGTAAAGGCTCGCTCAGGTCACTTCCTTCTTTTGAATTGGGTGCAGTGGTTGCATGCTCAGTGGTTTACACTGGTGGCCGTGCCTTTTGAAAGGGTCAGTGGTTCCTTGTCCTGCAGCTTTTCTTCCAGCCCCACCCCCACCCCAGACTCCAGAACTTCAATGTTTGTTCTTTTCTACAAAACGCTAAAATCACATTAGGCTCCTGGGAAGGGAACAGGCAGATTTGCATTGCCAATTCTATCAAAGCTGCCTGCCCTGTCTTGCAAAGGGCCAGGCACCACAGACATCACCACCCTCTGGGCCATAGTGGGAAGGGGTTGCTCTGTGTGCTCCCCAGCTTGGCAGACATAAGCACTGGTCTGAGTCCATGTCACTCTTTTTTTTTTTGGGGGGTAAATATATCATTTTTAATTGTCCATAATGAGTTACATTATTTAATGGACCAACAATGAGTTGTTATCCCCAATGCCCCCCTCCCCATCCCCAATCAGCTGGATATCCTCCTCCGTAGGTCATCTGGATCAGTTCTTGTGGCAGGGGACCATGGATAGCCTAGTACTCAGCCTGGTTCTCCTGGCCCAAGTGTGTTGTTACTGAGGGGTGCCATGCCTCTGGATAGTCTCCCCCACCACGGCTCTCACAATCTTTCCGCACCCCCCCCATGTCACTCTTCCTATCACTGAAGCTGTCATGATGGACGCCTCCACACTACTTCTCATCTCTCAGTGAGCTTCAGTCAGCCGGGCTTCTGTGGCCTGGGAGCTTTGGCCATCTTGCAGCGTGTCTTGTCGCAGGGGCAGAGCTGGGTGGTCCTCATCCCTGCCCCTGGGTGAAGGGCCGCTCAGTAGAAATGAGCCCCTGTTCACAAGTGCAGGAAGAGGCTAATCTAGAGCCTGGGCTCTCCAGCGAATTGCTCAGCCCCTGCGCTTCTGGGAATTGTCTGTCTCATCTCCTTGCTGTGGAAACTTCACTGGCTGCTTCATAGAGGAGGTTAATTAATGCAATTAACAATGGATGCTTTAATTGCAGATGTTTAGAGAGACACTTTACTGTTATCATTATTATTATTGTTTTGTGTACAAACTCTGCACATTTGGATATCTCTCCATTAAAGCAAATAAAACCATAATTAGGTGCAGCAGAATTTAAACGGTCACAGCCGCCTGGAGCCGGAAACCATAATTCAAGAACAAGAGGCATTTTGAACAAATACTATGTTGCCAACCCAGGAACTGGTTGTATGCCAGGGAACTGTGCTCAGCCCCAGAAAAGCTCATACCTGTAGCCTGGCCAGAGAAGGAAAACTGGATAGAGTCAGACAGATTTTGGAGAGCTTGACCACACTTGCTTTTTGCAAGCTCTTGTGAACCAATCCTTGAACCAGCCTGGAGATGAGGCCCATGTTAAAGAGATGCACCCAAGTCCATGGACCATAAGAGTTGTGTTCTAGGAAGCTTGATCAGAAGTGAGGTGTTAATAGAAAAGCCAGAACCGGTTTTCTGTGCTCAAATTGTGATTTTCGAGGGTTAGAAGGAAAGACTCAGAGATCAGATCAGCATGCAAAACAATCAAAACAACATACTTTCCGGGCCTTGACCATGGATAAAGGCCTTGACCGTGGAGTAATAGCTGTGTTTCCCAATAACACAAGAGGTTCATCATGGAAAGTCAGTGAATCGATATGCTAATGAAGGCCTCTTTAAGTGAAATTAATACGCGGATTGTGTGCCTGGAGCAGCCCTTCATTATTCTCTGTGATATGAAGATGTGTTGGAGATTCTTCCCGGCCTCTCGGTGACACTCTTCGTACAAAATTTATCTCTTTTATGGGTTTGAAGCTCTTTCAGATACATATCAAAGACCTTTCCATGCCTCTACCATGCATAATATATTCTGCAACAGCTCATAATAAATCATCTTCCTTGCCCGACTGGTTAGCGTGTGCAGACACGGATGGCTGTTGCTAGCTCTGTTTCATACTTTGCACTCTCTGTCCTTTCCTGGGGAGCTGGGATCACCCCACATGCACCTCTGCTTTTAATGCTATTTTATGGGTAGATGACTTAGGAAATACAACGTCTTGGTACTTCGTGTTGAAAGGATCTTTCCCTCTTCTTTGCTTCATTTCCTGCTTCTGGAAACAGGTGTGATGTAGCTCATGCTTGTTGCTTTTCCAAAGGACTTGGGTGGGTCAAGGTGAAACATATCAGGGTTTCGTCTGAGCCAGGCACAGAGGGCTCTGTTGCATCTTGTTGAGGCGAAAAGCAAAGGAAGACAAAGGGAAAGGCTGTTGTCTAAAGTGGTGGCTTCTGGGTTGGTTCTTGCAGCACAACTTGGCTGCTCACAGTGGATGCCCAATCTGGTGGTTTGGAAGACAACAACCGTCTGAATCCAAAGGGCAGGCTCTGCACTGCCTAGGAGTCACCGGGGCTCTCTGTGTGGGGTGCGCGGTGGGGTGGAAGAAATGTAATAGGTTCAAATGATTAGCCAGACTCTCTGGTCCTTCACAGCCTTTGCTTCTCCCATAAAAACAGAACTCAAATTTACAGATGAACAAATGAATGACCAGAGTACCTGTGACATTTCCCAGATTCCCTTGCATCTAGGTGTGGCCATTGCAGATGACCAAATGTGAAGTTCTCTATTTGTGTGGAAAAGCAACAAACAAAATTTAAACTCATATATGTTTCCCAAACCCAAGTTCCCTGCTAATGAGCAAGTGTTTTGTTTATGGGTAGACCTGAGGACATGAAGAACCACCTTTCTGGAGCTCTAGGAAGACAGACCCACAAAGAACAGCAGCTTGTTACTCAACTGTTGATTTTGTGTTCAGAGCTCTGTGGCTAGCACCAGAGCCTTGCTGACCACAAGCAAGTCATGAATGAACTTCAGATCCTCTCTACAAAGGGAATTTGTGATGGTTTATGCTTCCTGAAACTGAGCTTTGACTAATACATAGAACCCCATCACACATGTCTACTTGGAAGGAGTCATACGTTTATTTGTGGTATGGAATAGGTATGTTATACTCAGGATGTTCCATGAAGATGGGCCTTTGACAGCTCTTCCTAATTCATAAGACAGTGCTTCCTAATCAGGGCAGATTTTTGTCCCCAGGAGACATTTGGAAATGTATGAAGATATTTTTGGTCATCATCATAGGAAAGGTGATGTTAACATCTACTAGGCAGATGACAGGGATACCGCTAGCATCTTCTCATCCACAGGAAAGCCTCTTTTAGCAAAACCTCTTTGGCTCAGAATGTCATCAGGGCTGAGGTTGAGAAACCCTGAGGGTTAGTTACTTATTGCTGTGACAGAATACTTGACCAAAAGAATTAAAAAAAAATTTAAGGAAGGAAAGATTTATTTTGGCTCATGGTTTGAAGGGAAACAGTCCATCATGGCAGGGAAAACAGGCAGCAAGAACACAAGGCACCTGGTCACATGGGGTCCATGACAAGGACAAACTAATTCTCTGCTCACTTTTTCCTTCTTATTCAGCCTGGGATTCCATCCAATGGGATGGGTCTTCCCATCTCAGTTAAACGTCTCTGAAAATGCCTTCACAGATGATGTGTGTCTCTGGGATGATTCTCAATTTCATGAAGTTGACAATCAACATTAACAATCACACTCTGATTTATGGATTATTTTTTAACAATATTGTAGGTGGCTACATAATTCCTAGGAGAGTAGACAGCCTTGCTGACCTACCATGGGGCTAAGGTGAAATGCCCAGACAATCTAGGCTATTTGAGGAAGCACCTGCTGCCGCCTTTCCAAGACTCTCAGGACTGAAAGCTACACACTCTCTCAAGCAATGGTGTGGTTATTAGTCCATATTAAATGGAGGGGAATAAGTGCTTTTTACTCAAGCAGATTTGCTTTAAAGATGTAGTCATGTTGTCCAGATGCATAAAGAACTATTTTTTGTGTATTTATACACTCTTAAACTATTTATTTAATTCATAAATAATTCAATAACATATCATTGAAGAACAAATAAGACCACAAAGAAGTACACAGAGGGGGAAAAAACAGGAAACAACCATCCTACCTGGACCCCTTCCTTTCCACTTGACTCTCCTCTGACTTTCCCAGAAGCACCTTGCTGTTACATTTTGGTGTCTATGAGATATTTAGAACATATAGATGTTTGCTATGCATTTACATGTTCAAATACAGACACTGAGCCTGTGTTAGTTACCTTTCTCATTGCTGTGACCAAATACCTAACAAAAGCTACTCAAGGCAATGTGTTAGTCTGGGTTTTCTAGAGGAACAGGACAGACAGATTTTGTATATATTACAAAGGGGGTTTATTAGATTGGTTTACATGATAGGGACTGGGTAGTCCAACAATGCTTCTCCATGTGTTGGAGAGGCCGAGAACTCGGGAGCTGCTCAGGCCACAAGGCTGGGTGTCTCAGCACTTCCAATCTGGTGTTGAAGGTCAGTAGGATTCTTGGAGAGATACTGGTCTTCAGTCCACATTGGAAGGCCAATGAAGCTGGGCTCAGATGGAAAGGAGGGACGGTAGCAAAGGGGTAGATACACTCACCAGCAAAGGAATAATGCTGGGTCAACAAGAGAGCATTGTTCTTCCCACAGACCTGGATATCTGAGCTCCTGCCTACGCTGGGGAGAGGGTCTTCACTTTCCATTGATCCTTCCAGGACACACACTCACAGATTTGCTCAGAGCTATCTCTTAGTTGACTCCAGATCCAATTGGGTTAACCAACCAGTTGGGTTAACAACAACCATTAGAGAGGAAGGATTAATTCTGGCTCATGGTTCAGGAAATAACTGTCCATCATGGAGGCTTGGAGGCATCATGGAGGAATGGTGGTGGCATCTAGCACAGAGAGCTCACCTCTCAGCAGCTGAACAAGAAGCAGAGAGACACCTGGCTGGAAGCAGCGGTTGGGCTATAATCCCCCCAAAATGGCTTGCCGGTGGCCTTCTTCTTTCAACAGTGCTCTACTCCCTAAAGGTTCCACAAACTCCCAAAACACCTTCAGCAGCTGGGAACAACTGATCAAGTGCATGAGTCTGTGGGGACTAGTTCACGTTCAACCACGGCAAAGAGGTATGATCATCTCTTAGGGATCTTTTTTTTTTTTTTAGAGGTAGGGTCTCACTCTAGCCCAGTCTGACCTAGAATTCACTATGTAGTCTCAGGGTGGCCTTGAACTCACATTGATCCTCCTTCCTCTGCCTCCCGAGTGCTGGGATTAAAGGCGTGCACCACCACGCCTGGCTTTCAGGGATCTTTTTAATTCTTGTGCTTGATCATATGTATTCCTGCCACTTCCTGCATAATTATCACTTCCTTGTAACTACTACTTCCTTTACCTGCCTTACCTCCCCCCCCCTTTTTTTTTACAACAGGAATGGCAACTCTGTATTTATTTATTTGCAAGCAGGAGAGAGGGAGAGAGAGAGAATGAAGTATACTAGGGCCTTATGCTACTGCAAATGAATTCCAGATGCACGTGTCACTTTGTAAATCTAGCTTTACATGGGTACCGGGGAATTGAGCCTGGGTTGGTAGCTTTGCAAACAATTGTCTTTAACCACTTAGCAATCTCCCCAAGCCCTCCCCTTTTAACTGGATGTGTCTTCAAGAACCATTTACATAGGAATGTCTGGCTTTAGCCCACCCTATTGGCTGCTGAATAGTCTGGTGTGGCTCAAATATATTACATTCAGGTGGCTATAGCGTGATAATTATTGTCCATCCACACATGGTCAGCCTGCTGGGTCTAAAGTGTGGCTCCACCATTTGGTTCACACTTAAACATAGGTAAACATGACAAAACCTGGTTTTGCCAGTTGGAAAACATGGGAAATTATCAAAATCACCCAAGCCCAGTAAGTTAACAAGATATAATTATATATTTAAAAAACATTTTCATTTATTTATTTGAGAGAGGGAGAGAGAAAAAAAGGAGGGAGAGAGAGAGAGAGAGAGAGAGAGAGAGAGAGAGAGAGAGAGAGAGAGAGAGAGAGAGAGAGAGAGAATGGGCACTCCAGGGTCTCCAGCCACTGCAAACAAACTCCAGACACATGGGCCACCTTGTGCATCTGGCTTTACATGGGTCCTGGGGAATCAAACTCAAGTTCTTCTGCTTTGCAGGCAAATACCTTAACTGCTAAGCCATCCTCCAGCCCAAGATATAATTATATTGTAGTCCATCTTCTGGGTTGTTCCCAGAGCTTGACTTGAGAAGGAAACAGTTTGAATTCTATCAAATTCTTTTTAAAATTTATTTGCAAGCAGGGGAAAGAGAGAGAGAGATAGAGAGATAGAGAGAGAGGAGAGCCAGGGCCTCATGCCACTGCAAATGAATTCCAGATGCATTTCTCTTCACTAGCTATAGAATTTTAAGCAATGTAGTTGAAACCCAAGTCTTTAAAATGCCAAGCTTAAGAAGTCATATTTTATATAGTTTCCCTAGAAATGTCCACTTCACGATCCACTGGACTGCAGGCTGGATATCAGTGTATTCCAGTGATTCCTTACTTCACCTTGGCATGTCTTTTATCAGAAATCATATGGGAACTTTCTAATTTATGGGCTTTTATTGCAATCCTCAATTCCCCGTGAGTAGTCCATTATTAAGAGTTCTAGAGGTTCTTATTGTCCCTTATCAGAGAATTGTATCTCAGTGCAATTCATCTGAAGTCATTCTTCAGAGAGAATCTTTCATATTACCTTTTTTCCCATCGTACAACGACAACTCTTGAATACATCATTATTCCACAATGAGCTTATAAATTATTATCATTAGGCAATTTTTCATATAATCTGATTTTCTAAACTGCTTCTTTTTATTATTGCTAGAGGAAACCAGTAAATGCATCTGTCTGTTTGGATTCATCATGATAACAGTAATAGAAAAACCAAGTAAGGACATCTTACTGAGCTACAAACACACAGGACGCCTGATGACTTCGACCAGGGTGTTCACATGCAGATTGCCAAGCACCACAACCCTCTCCAATGGGCACAGGTGCCACCTATGCTGCATCCTAACTGGTAACGATGAAGGTTCAGAATGTCTTTGGTTGTGTTTTTGTGTGTGTTTTACTGAGAACCAAACAGCACTCTACCACTGAGCCACATTCTCAACTCTTAAAATGTCATTGACTGTATTTCTTTTTGTTCCACAGAAGTGAATTTTTAATATGTTAACAAACTATCTTTTTTAAATGAGGAGAAAGCCAATGTGGATTTCATTTGGAGTACATAACTTGCTGTATGAAATGCAAAGATCCGGACCATCTATTTCCCCTTCCATTGTCTGGTTACCTTTTCTTGATGAATGCAAACTTTTATATAAATTCTAGAAGTTACATATCCACATAACTTTTATTTTATTTTTAGTGTTGGCAATGGAACTCAAGGCCTTGTGCATACTGAGCCTGGATTCCACCACTGAGCCCGTACAACTCACTTTGAAGGTGAAAATGCTTCGTTAACTTCTCTGCCCAATGTGGAGATCTCCATCCCCACGAACATAGGCATGTAAAATGTGGCTTCTGCAACCAAGGGAGAGAATCTGAAGTTTTCTTTAACTTTATTTCAATAGCTTCTCATGGCTAGTGGTTAGTGCATGGATATCTGCATCTTGCAATGTTGTTGCTATGATGAAAAAAAAAAAAAAGCTTTTCTAGCCAGGTGTGGTGACAGATACCTTTAATCCCAGCACTCAGGAGGCAGAGGTGGGAGGATCGCCATGAGTTCAAGGCCATATGGTGAATTCCAGGTCAGCCTGGGCTAGAGAGAGACTCTACCTTGAAAAACCAAGCAAGCAACCAAGCAAGCAACCAAGCAACCAACCAAACCAAACCAAACCAAAAACAAAATTCTAATTCAAATAAAATTGGTTATTATAGGTTTAAAGGAAAATTATCAATTTTAGGGTGTTTAGCTTCCATATGAAAATCTGTTGAATGTTTTGATTACATCTAATAGTCTATTTGCACATCTAGAATTTTCTATGCAGGTAATAATATTGTTGCAAATAGTCACAATGTTGACCCATCATGTAGTATCCTTACACTTTTTTATTATTAATCAATTAATTTACATACATAGGTTAGAGTATATCCCCTCTCTTCATCCCCATTTCTCTTCAGGCCCTCTTCAGTAGTGTTCACTCTGGGGTGATTAGGGTCTCTATCCCTGGGGGGAGCTATGCCTCAGGGTCTTTCTACCTGTCTTGTGGCTCTTACAATCTTCCCACCTCCTCATCCACAATAGTCCCTGAGCCCTGGCAGGTGTGTTAGCAGTTAGTGTTGACTTCTCTGTAGCCTCTCTATTTCTGTTGTATTTAGGTTCACCACAGTGTTTGTTGCTACTTTCCTGGAGGTGGTTGTCAGGCTAGCACTGGGAGGAATACTTACGTTGCTGCTTTCTCCACAGTTTCCTCTGGACCCCAATAAATGTGGTATCCTTACACTTTTAACTTATTTTCTTGCTGAATGGTGGCAAGGATAAAGAGACCCTTTAATTTTCCAAGCAAAGAAACAAAGACTTGGATTTGTCCAAGGCTACCTTAGTGAATGAGAACTGAGCCTGGGCTCCATGCTAAGGTTTACAAACTTCTCTTTCCTTTACTCTTTTCTGCTCCTTTTGTTTTGATTAATTTGGTCAACATAGCACAATTTACTATTTGAACTCTTTTGACTTAAAACCCATTATTGTCTGATAAGAAAGTTAAATATAGTTCTTTTGGACCAGTGAAAAAAGATTGTATCAGGGCACTGGTACTGATGTAATGCCTCTGTTATTTCTGCACTGTGAAAACATGCCAGCTATTATGTGTACAGTCTACTGCTTCCATCTGGGAAATCCATGGAGCAGAACCTTCTTGTTTCAGAGAGATATTAACAGGATGTGGGGGCATGGGAGGTCATATAATAAAATTAGCTATGTTTGATCAATCACTTAAAACGAAGCAGGCATTCTCTTACAAGTATGCGCTCAGGACATCTTTATGACAATGCTCTGATTTACATATTATTATCCTCATTGTACAGATAAGGAAACTGAACTTTGGGATTTTAAGTAGCTTGTTCAAGGCCTCTTGTATTTAAGCTTGCAGGCCTAGAGTTTGACCTACATTGGTATTTATTTGGGGTGCCACAGGCACAGACAGAGAAAATTTTACACAGGACAAATTCAGATTCTTGTGAGGGGGGGTCTAGAAATTTATTCTTTTCATTGCTTTATCTGGCAGAGAGTTCAGTAACAGAAATCATGACACACAAAGCAAATTGTTTTCCATCATCTCTTCCACATAAATATGTTCAGAGTGATAATCAATTCAACTTAGAAAATAAATGCCTTCAATAGGTTGGTCACCTTGTGAGGTATGTCTTAGCTACATAACAAATTTGGTAATAAAGTCCTGTTAGTTTTTATTTTAGGAACTGGGAAACTTGGGCTCATGGAGGTTGAGGAACAGCTGAGGAGATGCTAGGCCAGGTTGTACCCTGTTTTGTTCTGTATATCTGTCAGGTTGACGAGCTGGTATATCAGGCCAGAGCTGTCCTTTGGTCACTGTGGGTTTCCAGTTGAGACTATGCGCTCCACCGACAGCTGAATTTTAAAGAATTCTTTCCATCATTATGCAGTTCTCAGAACCCAAGAGGGGTTTCTATAAACATGAGTACATGTTCCCAGACAGAGGAGATAATATCTATGACAAACAGACATTATCTAGAACATCTGGTAGGCCGTTTCTCCTGGCTTTAAATAATGCATGGTGTGCTGTGCTTCAGGTGTATTCCTGAAAACCTGGCAGCTTTGTTCGTGATTCTTGTGATCCGTGGGTGTGATGAATGAGGTTATCTGTTGATCGTGGAGTATGCCACTTAATCAAGCACTTTGGCTTCCTGTCAGGTCTTGTATATTTTTAACCATAATTATAGCCATAGCCAACATTACTTATCTTGCTTTTATAATTTGCATAGTGATTCTGCATTCAGTGTCTCATAAGCATTTAATGCTCAAAACAGCTCTGCTAGGTCGTCATTAATATGGCCCTGACAACAAGGCTTCTAAGATTGTTCACATGTACTGACAAGGACATTCTTCTCTGAGGATATTTGAGGATTTCCAAAACGTGGTTCAATGTGCTCCTGTTTAGGCTTAACTGTGTCCCATAAGAGAACAAAGGAACATACATAAAACAGTTGGCTGGATCTCTCTGGGGACGAGTTTCAGAAAACCGTCCTTGTTCTATTTTACATATACTTGAATTCCCTTCACTTTATCATTTTAATTTTTGTTTGTTTGCTTGTTTGTTTTGAGGTAGGGTCTCACTCTAGCATAGGCTGACCTGGAATTCACTATGTAGTCTCACTGTGGCCTCGAACTCATGATGATCCTCTTACCTCTGCCTTCTGAGTGCTGGGATTAATGGTGTGCCCAGCTAATAAATTTTCACTTTATGCATGTGTGTAGTCTTTTTTAAATACACAAATCCAAAACACACAGGTGTACTCTTTTAAAACATGTATAACTGTGTGGCTACTTACAAGACAGTCAAATCTAATCTGCTGCTTCCCCCATCTCCACGATTGAGAGGAGTTATTTTTCTGCAATTA
>PVHP010035206.1:0-18608 GCA_004024765.1 Zapus hudsonius | reverse complement strand
GGTCTAGACTCCTTTCTGTCTCTCTTTTTCTTGTCACTTTGACAGAGTTTTCTAAAATTATAATTCTCAGAGGTGGCAAAGCTGTAACAAAATGGTTACATGGTTATACCATGTTCATAAACATGTAAACGGTTTGCAGGCTGTATCAGTCATTAAGCATCTTCATGTCTTTTTGATTAAGTAAACCCATATTTAAAAAAATATTCTTGGGCTAGAGAGATGGCTAAGCACATAAGAGCACTTCCTGTGTAAACATGGGGGCCTGAGATGGCCTTAGTTGCATTCCCAGAACTGACACTCAAAGCTGGGCATGGCCATGCAGCCTATAACACCAGTCCTGTGGGGGAGGGGCAGAGACAGACAGGAAGATCTCTGAGGCTCACTGGTTAGCCAGTCGGACTGAAAAACGGTAGGTCTGGTCCACTGTGAGACTCTGTCTCAAGGCGATAACACAGAAGAGGACACCTGACATTCCCCTCTGGTCTCCACATGTGTGTGCATTGGGTATGCATACCTGCACACACACACACACACACACACACACACACACACACACACACATATATATATATATATATACACACCACACACATATTTACTACCCATACATGCCAAAATAGTATTCTAATGTAACATGAGCATGGAAAGAAGGCTTTGGGGAGTGGTGGGTATATGGAGAACAGGGTAAACGAAGACTAATCACAACAAATTATGTCTTGAACATGTTGAGGAAAGGGCGTAGAATTGCCACTAAACCTGTACCCATGACCACTTTTCAGAGAGAACTAGCAAAGGTTTCACTCAACACTGACTGCATCAACATATGTTAAAAATACCACAATGAAGCCTAATACTCATTTGTATTTTAGTTGAAAATAATAGGGGTCTCAGTTGAATGGGGTTTCGGAGAGTGGGAACACAAGAGATTAACTCAATGGGAATAGGACCAATTTGTAATATGTTTATATTTTAAAGTTCTCATTGAAAACAATGAGAAAAAAGAAAAAGAAAAAAAATGAAGAAAAATAATGGTCTGTGATACTAAGCAAATGCATATAATAATTTATTGAAAAATGATTGTGTCCTTTCCAGGATTCAAGGGTATTGGACAGAAACTCAGTTGCTCTTTTATATGAAAGGTCAGGGCTTCTTTGGCAGGATGCCCCATGCAGGTCTGTTAAGAGGATGGTGATGTGTTGGTCTCCCTTTCCTTGATACAGTCCTCTCAACCCCTATTGCCTAGATACAAGAGGCTAGCTGTTGGAAAACAGAGAACTGGATTATTGCTATCTTCCACAGACCTAGATTTGTAGCTGAATTGTGATAGGCAGCTGATATATGGCCTTGACCAAAGGGTCTCACCTCTCCTTTCCTCTTTAAAATGGGGATGATGTGGTTATCCTTGCAGGAGTCTACATAGAGGACAGAGGAGAATGGGTTTGGTAAGACCACATGCTTTATGTCTACACTTGAGCCATTTCCTGCTTCCAGTGAAAGTGACAGATAGTTTCAGGGGCTTTAGCCATATGTGCTGCTTCTCAATCTCCTGGAGACAGGTGGGCTGTCACATTCTTCTCTCAAAGTAGCCAGCTCTCCCTTGACACCCAGATGGGTAGAGGCTTGGTGGTGAATCTACCTCATTTTCTTAATCATCATGCCAGAAAGGGTGGTTTAAGAGATTTCTGGGCTGGAGAGATGACCCAGTGGTTAAAGGCATTTGCTTGCAAAGCCTGACGGCCTGGGTTCAATTCCCTAGTACCCATGTAAAGCAAGATGCATAAAATGGCATGTGCATGTGGAGTTTTTTTGTGGTGGCAAGGGTCTCTGGTGTGCCCATTCCCCCTTTTTTAAAAAAAGAGGAAAAAAAGATATCTAATTAAAAAATACACGTGGGACTAACTAGAAAGAAGAAGCTATTCAGAGTCGGTGGAGGGTGGATTTGGGAGGGCAAAATGGGGGTGGTGTCAGGGAGTTTTCATGGTTTATTATTTATATTTATAGAAGTTGTCAATAAAAAGTATAAAAAAGGGCTGGGGAGATGGCTTAGTCATTAAGGTGCTTGCCTGCAAAACGTAGCAACCCAAGTTTGATTCCCCAGTACCCACATAAAGCCAGATGCACAAAAGGGTGCATGCATCTGGAGTTCAGGCCCTGGTGCACCCATTCTCTCTCTGACTCTCTCTCTCTCTCTCTCTCTGTTTCTTTATGCTTTCAGATAAATAAAAAATATTTATTAAAAGTTAAAAAATGATTCTTTTATAGAAAATAATTTTACAAAATCAAAAGGAGTTTACAGGATTTAGACATGAAGTAAACATTTCCTAAGAGAAAGAGTTTGTTGAATAAATATAAATCTACTACACATAGTTTGGAAAATATAGGAAAATAGAAAAGTTAGGAAAGCAAGGAACATTACATTTTCTAATTACCCAAAGATAAAGTTTAGTAATATTTTCATATATTCCCTTTTAAGGTTGTCTGTGCGTTTTAATGTACTTGAAATCATAGGATAAGGTGGCCAGCTGGTTAAGGCAAAGGGCTACTAATGTAATTGAAATCATGCTCTATACATTTTTATTTAATCATAAAATATGTACTTTTCTCATGCTATTAAAAACTCTTTGCAAAAGTTGCTTTGAATTCATGCATGATATTCTAGTCAGTATATATTAGATAGATAATTATTCATTTCAATTTTTTTCAAATCAATGGAAAACAATATTGCTTTTCATATCTGATATTTTTGTCTCCCATTCTTTGTGTCCATATCTGAGAGCCCACAAATTATTTCCTTGTTCAGAATGCCTATATATCAAGCTTAGGGCTGCAAAATTATACCTTAGTTCAATGTCTATAATGATTCATGATTAAATCTTTAATGCAGTCTAGTTTTTTTTAATGTTATGTCGTCCATAATTTCCATTGGAAATCAAGGGTGCACAGTGGCTCTGATGAGAAGTCACACTCATGAAGTAAAGCACATAGTGCCCTCCTGACTTGGGGTGACTGCTTGGAGGAAGTTAGAAAATGACCTTTGAAATAGCTTTTGTTTTAATTTTTCTTAAAAATTGGGATTTGTGAAAAGAAATGAGGGTGTGTTCCACTCTGTGGATAATGTGAATGCAGTTGGAATTGAAGCAGATTTTTTTTCTCCTATCTTTTGTCTTAGTGGAACTTGTATCAATTTTATGGAGTTGGTCATCCAGTGCTTAGAGTTTAGCAGGAATGACCTCATTTTGCTTGCCTGCGAAGAGAAAAAGGAAATGTGTTCTCAAAACCATGAGTTAGTGTAGAGTGAAAGAAACATCACAGATGCTCTTCATGTGTCTAAAGTTGTGCAGTGTGTGTGTAAGAGAGAGAGACGTGCACACATGCAGAGAGAGGGGAAGGGAGAGAAAGAGAGGAGAGAGAGAATATAAGGGCTACAATGCATTTTCAGAGAGAATCAGCCTAGAGAGAGAAGGGTATAGGGCAGAATGATAAGAGTTGTACAAATTTCTGCTTAATGTGCTGTGGCAGAGGAATGCCAAGATCTACTCTGGAGTTCAAACTTTTAGGGTGATATGACTTAGCTATAATTGGTGAGATAGTTTAAATGTAAAATGTTTCCCCATAGCCTTATGTGTTTGTGATGAAGCTCAGACTTGAATCTCCAGCTGGTGGAGTCTTTGGGAGGTGGAGCTTTGCTAAAGGAGGTGTGTCACTGGGGGCAAGTTCCACTGGGCAGTGCTAACTCACTCAGACAATTTCCTTTCTGTTGTGACAATATGTGACATCCTAGCTGCCTGCTCTGCCATTCTTTCTCTGCCATGATAAAACCTCCACTTGGAACTTTAAATTGAAATAAACCCTTTACCTAAAAGTCCTAAGCTGCTTCTGGTCAGGTATTTTGTTCCAACAATGAGTAGGTAACTGCAACGATTGGTAAGAAAAGAAAAGAAAAAAAAACTAGATGTTTTGATTAATAGGAACTGCTGGTAAAGACTGGTGATGAGAGAGACAGGCTGTGTGACTTTCTTTAGATCCTGTAACTGAGTTTAAAACCAATGTGACTTTACTTATTTTGGTTTGCTTCTTCTCATACCACCTGCTCAGCTGGGATAGATGCTGTTTGATGCTGTTTTGGGGGGATACAGGTAGGTGATGATGCTTTGCTCCTTAGCAAGGACAGGTAGCACTCACAGACACCCTGAACTTTCTAGAAGATTAGCCTAGGCATTGCCACTTTTTAAACATACCCTCAGCCATCTCTCCAAACTCCTTGGAAAGAAGTGGACTTTATGCTGGAGTCACCATTCCAATTAGCATCTTGCTTTTGGATCTACCGGGTGACACAGCTCATTGTCTGGAAATTCTACTCAGTTTTCAGAGTAAACAGAGTTCTGGAAAATCATTCCAAACATAACTTTTATTCATTTATACTTGGGGCAGGTGTGTGAGCACACTTTTCTTTCTCCTGTTTTATGTCATGTGACATTAAAAATGGATGTCTATCCTTCATGCCTTCACAAAGGTAGGTATCCTTTCTTTCTTGGCAAAATAAAGATATTTATCTACATTTGATAAGTTCCACACACATACGATGCTACTTCCCATGCTGCTAGTCAGACTGCCCCATGGACAGGAGAATGTGCTTGCTTTGTGGAGTTTATCAGTTGGAGAAGGGGCGGGGGCATGCATTGGGGGTCACATAAATGCGGATAAGACAGGGTACAAAATGATGGTCAAAATGAGAGCGTGAGTTATGACGAGGTGGGGTGAAGACAGTGATAAAGAGAATGAGACCGTCCCTCTGAGGAGGTGACATTTGAGCTGACATTTGAGACCCAAATGTCAAGAGTGAGCCTACCGCATGAAGGTCTGGATAGAATCCAGTGGTTTTGTTGTTGAGTGTTTTGATTTCTTCCCGAGACTTCTTTAGCCTTTCCCATGCCAAGATGGTGTCACCATCCTCTCAGCTGCTAAAACCAAACATCTAAGTGTCATCCATTTTCTTCTCCTCCCTCTCTCCTGGCTGTCCATATTTCTGGCCAGAAGGCATTCATTCTTCCATCTCTGTTTCCAGCTCTGGTCACACCCCTCTGGATGGTGGCAGGGCTGGCCGTCCTCATGATTAATCTTCCTGTCTTTACTCTCGTCTTTCTTCCCTCACGCCCCGTAATTATTCTTCACCCAGCAGTTGAGCTTTGCAGATCAATACAGTAGCTGGCAGCCAAATGTGAACATTTAAAAGGAAATTAGAGAATGCAATTAAGCATTCAGCTTTTCAACCACACCTGCCACATTTCCACTATTCGACGGCCACATGGCCAGTGGCTACTCTACTTGACAGTATAGCCACAGGACACGTCATCTTTGCAGGTAATTCACGTGGAAACCAAGTTAGGGTGATGAAATAAATATCAAGGTATGTCCCTCCCTGCGTGAGACCTCAGATATTTTTAGAACTCTCTTGCAATAAAACTCAAACTCTTTCTCCAACTTTCAGGGTCCTCTCTGACCTGGCCTCTTCCTCCTGGTCCATATCCATGTCTTGTCTTAATTCATCTACCTTGGTTTCTGTTTCCAGACATTGTTCACTTCTTAGGGCCTTTATAAGAGTTCGCTCCTTGGCTTCTCTTTGTATGAATGGCCTACCTCCCTTCTTCTCCCTTCTTTATGATATGACGTATCTCTGTGTTGAGTACTTGTCGGTGATAGTTGTCATTTCAATCTCAAAATCATCATGGCTTCCTGGCATATGAGCTTCCAAAATGCACAAACCTTGAGCAGAGGTTATGGCTTGCTTGACTGAGTGCTTGTCATGTGCTTTGGGCCAGAGTTTGGATCCCCAGAACCCAGGTGTAGTGACTTGCACCTTTAATGCCAATGCCAGGGAGGCAGAGACAGGAGCAGCCTGATCCTTGGGTCTCACTGGCCAGTTAGTCTGATTGAATGTGAGCTTCAGGTTCAGCAGGTATAGTAGTTCCTTTCCTGGCTGCTGTGACCAAATGGCTGAAAAGCAACAGCTTGAGGAAGAAAAGAGTTTATTTCTATTTGTAGTTCCCAGGGGTCCAGTCCATCAGAAGGCAACAGCAGCAAGAAGCCAACTGGTCACATGGCCTGAAGTCAGAAAGAGGAAATAGCTGGGCTCTGAAGTCCCCAGGCCCTCCCCCACTGAACTACTTCCTCTAGTAAGGTCCTACCTCCAGAAGATTCCACAGCCTTCTCCAACAAATGTGTTAGGAACCAAGTGTTCAGATACATGAGCTTTGGGGGGCGCATTTTACATGCAAATCACAATAATGAGAGACCCTGCCTCAAAGAATAAGGTGAAGAATGACTGAGAAGACCTCCCCACATGGGCCTTTTGTCCTATACACAAAGATGCAGGCTGGCCTTACACACATGGACGCAGGCCTGCACACATGTATGCGTGTACCCGCACATATATGCACACACACATAACAGCCTAAGCCTTGACAGCCATTCAAGCCTGTGCTCTCAGTGACTAGAATGTGCTGGAGTATAGTAGGTGCTCAAGTATTAATTATGTACTTTAAGAAGAAGGGAGCATTGCTGGTCGCCCATGCGGCTCCTTTGCACTGGCTGTGTCCTTGGCCGTGAACATCAACGCCCATGACCCTGGCAGCACTGGTGGAGCTGATCGCTCAGGCAAGAGGAGTAACAAGTGCAAGTTCATGAGACAAAAATATTTTCTGCATACTTGTGGCCAAAAAGAAAGAAGACCGGTATGTTTGGAACACACATGAAAAGGAAAAAAAAAATAGGGAAGGGGCAGATCACACGAGGCCCAGAAAGCCCTAGAAAGGAAATATAATATATTTTATTCTAAATGTAGTAAAAAGCCATGGAAGGGTTCTAAAGAGAGGAAAGATACTTAATTGATGATCCAGTTATTCTTACTGTTTTCTTTCTTTGTTTTTATGCCTCAGTCTGTTTTCACATTTTTCTCTCCTCAGGTATAGGTTTTGGGGAGAGTTTTAGTTTTGAAACTTGTTTTCCCAAGGGATGAGGACTTGCTGCCCTGTGCATTGAAAAAAAAATCCACAAAACAAAAAAACCCATAGACAACACTCTCAGACTGAGCAATTAGGTTCTACGAGCTCTTTGACTCTTTGAAATGCCTTCTGACATGCATTGTGGGTAATTTTGAAGGTTATAATCCTTGGCTTCCTGCTGAAGGTGACAGAGGTACAGACTAAAACTAATTAGCAAGAGTCCAAAGTGGTGGACTGCAGCCATTTGTTAGGGTTTTGAAATGCAAATAAGAAAACTTGCACAGCTCTTTCCTTGAACTGAATGACACCCATGTAGCCTGGTCTTGGCTCTCAGAGTTTCTTATAGTTTGAATATGAAATATCCCCACTGGCTTAAGTGTTTGAACACTTGGTTCCCAGCTGGGTGGTTCTATTTGGGAAGGTTGTGGAACCTTTAGGAAGGTAAAGCCTTGCTGGAGAAAATATGTTACTGGGGGTGAGCTTTGGGATTTGATATCCCAGCCCAACTTCCTGTTCATCCTCTCTTCCTAACTGCAATGAGTTGACCATTCCTGACTGCAGTGTGACCAGCCAGCTTCCTGCTCCTGCTTCCTTGCTTTCCCTGCCTGATGAACTCTATTCCCTGGACCTGTAAGTGAAATAACCTCTACTTCCTTAAGCTTTGCTTGTCAGGTATTTGATGAGTAAATTAACTCATGACTAATGTATAGTTCCTTTCCTTGAAACAGGAATGTGAACATGTGATCCTCCGCATGAAGACACACATGAGCACAACTTGAGTCTATAACTTGTTTTTGTCTCAGTTTCTTCTCAAGACCGAGGCGGGAAATGCATCTAAGTCTTCCAGAACATTGATGCTCTATTCCCTCAGTTTCAAGATGCAATAAAGAAAACAGAACCATTAGTAAAGTTGTTGCTTCCTGGAAACAGTCACAACATAAACAATGTAATACAAATGCACATCTATGTGGCAAAAAGGGTCCCAGGTTCAGAGAAACTAAAATATGAAGCAGAGCTTATCTGCTTCTCTCAACTGTCATCTATTTATCCATCGTCTACCTTCCTTCCATCACCTACGTATGTTTTCTACTTTAATTCTGTGACAGGAGAGCTGGGGTTCCCAGCTCATTTCAGTGCACCTTAAAACTTAAAGAGTACCCAGAGTTTTGTTTTATAAAATTAAAGAATTAAAATTATAGACTACCAGAGGATAAAGTATAGTGGGAGACTTTATTTATAAAGAAATGAGCAGTTACAGAGATCTCTAGCCACTAGTGAGGAGAGAGCACATGGGGAAGGTTTCAGCCACATGTCTATAAAATCTGTGCTGGCCAGCCCAGCAAGGGAAAGAGAAGACCATGGGGAAAAAACAGTTCACGTGGGAAAGAACCACACTCTGTCTGTGGTGAGGGGGCCTTACCTAGGCCTGCAGATTCAGATGTCTCTCTGCTGGTGAGTCATGAATGGAAGAACAAACCTCCTGTCTCAGTGACTATATCCCTGGCTAGGTAAGTCAGAGAGACAGCTGGTTGGTCTGTCTTTGACCAATCAGTTTCAGAATTAGGTTTGAACTCTAGTTAGAGACACCTCCCACTCAAGGGGAGGGGGTCAGGCATGAGATGAGTGGAACCTGCCTGACAATACAAATTCAAGAACACTCCTAGTTATCATTGGGTCCCAGTTACCCTAACCTATCACAATCCCCCCTCTGAAGAAGTACCCTAACTGCTGTTAGGGTATTAGGGTGTGGAATTATTCATAAAAAAAAAATCACCAAAAAGAAAAACAGATACACGCTTCTAAGAAAAATCAAACAAGATTTGTGATCCCATAACAGAGTAATTTTCCTCTCCCTCTGATCCTGCAACATGAGTTGAACAAGTTCTCAACCTCTTAACTGTAGTTGTTGGGCCAAATGTGTTTCACAATTCAGACTTACTGAATAGTTTAAGGAAAGCAATATATACATACCCCATAATAAATCATATCCTAACAGGTAGGTAGTACTCCCAAATCAAGCATTTTGTTATTTTTTAGCAAAAAGCAGTAATATGCCAGGCATAGTGGCACATACCTATAATCCCAGCACTTAGGAGGTAGAGGCGGGAAGATGGTAAATTTCAGACCAATCTTGGATACATGATGCAATCTTGTCTCAAAAAGTAAATGAATACAGCCAGGTGTAGTGGTACATGCCTTAAATCCCAACACTCAGGAAATAGAGGTAGGAAGATTGCAGTGAGTTCGAGGCCAACCTGGGACTACATAATGAATTCCAGGTCAGCTTGGAACCCTACCTCAAAACAAAACAAAACAAAAAAAGTGAATGGATGAATGAATAGATTTTTCTGTTGTTGTTTGTTGCTTTTTCAAGGCAGGGTTTTGCTCTAGCCCAGGCTGACCTGGAATTCACTATGTAGTCTCAGGGTGGCCTAGAATTCACAGAGATCCTTGTACCTCTACCTCCCAAAAGTGCTGGGATTAAAGCCATCTGCCACCACTCCTGGCTCTAAATAAATATATATATTTTTTAAAGAGCATGGACATCAAGTCTTTGTAGTAAATAAATTTTAATCGAACTTATAAACATTTATTTCCAAGCCTTTGAGGATTTAGATCTCTTAGACTGGGACTGTGTATGTATACCTGACTCCTAAAATGGCCTTATGACTTCCCTGAGGGAAAAGAGTTTACTTGGCACACTCTACAGCACACAGTAAAGTGCATAGTGGCATCCTCTGATGTGATTTGTCAATGTCCTCCCTGAGCAGAGATGAGTATATTGTCCTAGAGCCTGGCATCTTGTTTGGACTCCCATGCCTGTAGCCATGGCTGCTGGATTCCGAGGTTCTGATGCAGAGCCCCAGGTACCAGGTTGTGCTTAACACACTCGTCTCCCATTGTCTGCCAGGTGCCCATGTTTTGACTGGCTTTTGGTTGTTCTGCTAAGAGAGAAGGATGTAAGTCATGAAGATGCTTTCCTTCCCATGCCACCTGTCGGTAGAATCATCCTTTCCGCTGATCTTTTCTTCTTCTTCATTTTTTTATGTCTGTAAAATAAGGGGAAAATTGAAAACAATAACAGCAACCACCCAAAGAGCATTTTCCTTTAGGCAAGCATTCGTGTGACACTCCATTAACGATAAGTGACATCTTCTTCCATCTAGCAGGAATCAACACAATATTCTTGGTAACCAGTCATCAATGGCACCACAAGCAGATGATCTGTCAGTTTCCATCCAATCCGTCATTTTCGGGCAAGCAGCGTGTGTCTCCGAGTTCTACGTGGACACAGTCAGGTGTTTGCAGCACCACCTACTTCTCAGCAAGTACTTGGTGGTCCTCTGTAGCTCTGAGCAGAGCTCTAGAGGGCAGAGGATAGTGATGGGCACATGGGGTGTAGAATGAAGAGTCAGTCTGGCCTTGGCTAGGGGCTGGACAGTGGACACCTCCTCCAGCCAGGGGACAGGCTTCAATAATACGCCTGAGTCTATGGGGGAATATACATTCAAACTACCACAATGGTATAATGCCAATGTCGGCAAGCATGTTAGACACTGGACAGTCTCGCATACTTGGTAGTGGCAGTGGGCATAGAATTGGACAAACTTTTGGAATACAATTTGCTGCAAGGTTTAAAAGACTTTCAGCAGCAACTCTGTTCATTCAGATGTCACTTTCTGTGGTCTCCCCAAACTTCTCATTTCCCTCATATCCTGCTGATATTTTCATCATGGCACTTGACGCATGGAATTAGAATGACCCGTTTCCTCTCTCATGGGACTGAAATCGGGGCTTTTATCTTCTCCAATACATAGCACCAATATTTTCTTAAATCGTTTAGCCTGACAAGAGTTCAAAGATCAACGTTCCCCTGAATAATGTTTTCTCTGTACAAGTTCTTCAAATATACTTTCATGTTTCCTTTTATAATTAAATCTAGAACTTGCCAGGCCTCCTCTTTCATTGCCCTAAAATAAATTTAAATTGGGAAATTGTTTGGGATTTTGTAAATATGTAGATGAATTTAAAGACGATCTCTATTCCTATTATATTAGGTTTTGTCATCCATCGTCATATGCCTTGATTTGTTGCCATTTAAATGTTTAGTTTGGGCTGGGAGATGACTCAGTGGTTAAAGGCATTTGCTTACAAAGTTTGCCAGCCCAGGTTCAATTCCCCAGCACCCAAGTCAATCCAGACAAAGTGGCACATGTATCTGGAATTTGTCTACAGTGGCAAGACACCTTCACATGCCAATACATATAAATTAAAAAAATAAATGTTTTGATTTAGTAATATTTCTTGCAAGTTTGTGTGTGTGTGTGTGTGTGTGTGTGTGTGTGTGTGTGTGTGTGGACATGCCAGGGACTCTTGTCACTGCTAATGAATATCAGACATTTGTACCGCTTTTTGGTGTCTGGTATACTTGGGCAGCTAGGAGATTGAACCTGGTCTGTCATGAGCTTTGCAAACAAGCACCTTCAACCAAGACGCCATCTTTCCTGCCACCCATTATGTTTTATAACAAAGATAATAAGAATTCAACACTCATGGTTTCCTAACTATCGCACTGCATTTTGTTAGTATCTGTTATTTATGCCTACTGTATAGCTAGCTGTGTGGTAGAAACACTACAGATGTCCTAAGCTGACACTGGTTTGACTAAAGGTTTTTCAACTTTATGATAATATGAACGTGATATGCAATCACTGGAAGCTGTACTTTCAAAAGAGTCTTGTTGTTTCTCTGTGCTAGCAATCTGTGACTGGTGAGACTTTACCATCACTTCACCTCAGCAGTGAGCATGGGTCCCAGTCAGTTGTGTGACCAGGAAATAAAAGAACTGATACACTGTAGTGGGCTGTGCAGCTAAGCTAGGGGGCTCAGTAGATTAGGTGTATTCAGTATGTTTCTGACTGTTGCAGGTACCTTCTTGTTGCCGGGACAAAACATCTGACAGAAAGCAGCTAATGGAAAGAAGGGGATTAGTTCAGTTTATAGTCTTGAGCGAAGGTTTCATCATGGTGGAGGCAACATGACAGAGCAGAGGCTGGGCATCACCTCTTATCATATTGGCTGGGAGGTAGCAGCAAGAGTCAGCTGAATACCCAACAGGCTGGACTAATAAAGATCAGTCCCCCCACCCCTGAGTGACACACCTTCTCCAGCAAGGCTCCACCTCCCAAAGGCTCCACTAGCTCAGGTCTAAGTAGGATGTTTAATCACAAACACTTGAGGATATGGGGGCCATTTTACATTGAAACCATAACATTCACTTATGACATTCTCAACTGATGATGGATTTATCCACAACTAACCTATTTGTCAGTCAAGGAGCCTCTGACTAACAGTATCCTTCTGAATTCTGCTCTCAGATGTGTATTGCTGCTCATTCGCCAAAGGTCATAGTGGGGATATTTAACCACCAGTATCAGTCGTGTGTTCATCAGGGCTCTCCCCCCTCAAAGGGCCTGGAGTTAAACATGTATGAGCACCCCTCTGATTATATGGAAGTGTCTGTATATTTGGGTGTTTATATGTACATATATATGGTGCATATTTACTTGTGTACGGTTAGTTTCAAATCTGCAGTTTCCACATCTGTGGATTCAGCCAACAGCAGATTGAAAATATTCTAAAAACAAATGCAGCTGCACTGAACATTCACAGCCCCCCTTCCCTTATCATTATTCCCTAACAAGATAGTCTAACAACTATTTACATATTATTTACATTGTATAAGGTATTATAAATGATCTAGAGATAACATAAAGTATACAGGAGGGTGCATGAATTAATGCCCAACTGTCTTTTATTTATGAAATAAAATATACTTGATCATGTCTTATTTTTTCATATGTGATAGGACTGGATTTATTAGTGAGTGTGGGTGGGCATGTTTTACAGTGTGGATGGAGGTCAGAGGACAGCTTCTGGTGTGAGTTGGTCCTCACCTTTTACTACTGTGTTCAACAGCTACCTGACCTGCAAGCCCCTGGGAAATTCATCTATCTCTGCCTTCCTTCTTTTTATAAATCATTTTTAAATTTTCAATAATTTATTTATTTATTTGAGACAGACAGACTGACTGACAGACAGACAATGGGCACATCAGGGCCTCCTGCTGTTGCAAAAGAACTCCAGAAACATATGCAGCTTTGTGCAAATGGCTTTACATGGATCCTGGGGAACTGAACCCATGCCAACAAGCTTTGTAAGCAAGTGCGTTTAACTGCTGAGCCATCTGCCCAGTCTTCCTTTCTTCGCCAAGGTGCCCTAGGATTACAGTTGTCATGCTACATCATCTAGCTCTATGTGCGATCTGGAGATCCAAACGTGGGTATTCAGATCTGTGTATAGTGCTTTAACTATTGAGCCATTTCCTCAGTCCCCCAAACCATCTTTTAGACATGAAATTGGGCTAAGGAAATGGCTTAGTTGGTAAAATTCTTGTCTTCCAAACATGAGGACCTGTGTTTCGTCCCTAGTAATCATTTAAAAAGCGCCAGACATGGTGGCCTATGCTTGTAATACCGGGGGTGGGGAGGCCAAGACCCAAGGAACCCTGGGGCTCACTGACCAATCAGTCTAGCTTAATTGGTGAGCTCCACACTAATAAGAGAACCTTCTTAGGAAGGTTGTCCACTGGCCTCCACATACTTGGATACACATGTACACATGCCCCACACACATGTGCACCCACACATAAACATGAACACAAACATATACATACACGTACACAGACATGCACACAAATTTTTTTATATTTCCACACATGATAGTGGTTTAAAATTTTATATGTGATAGTTATGACAGAAATTTGTATGAGATAAAGTATTACATTGTATTTTTGTCTCTTAATTACTATTTAGCAGATTGAATGTTTAATCTCTATCCTTATGATCAGATAATATAACTTATGCATTATTTACATTTTCTTTAAATTTTCTTGTGCTCTTGTTATTATTGTTCCTTAATTATTAAAGAAATAATAGCACCTATGATCTAGATGTAGTGACACTCAGGAGGCTGAGGCAGGAAGGCCTTAAATTCAAGGCCAGCTTGGACTATTACATTGTGGCATCCTATCTCAAAAATAAATCTGCTTGCTGATTGGATTTGAGGGAGGGAATTCATGCTTGGCACTGAAAACTTAATTAGAAGCCTATGGCTGGGGAGGTCATATGCCCACCTGGTAACCTGCTATTATTGTTTTACTTAGTGGATATTTGATGCCCATTGAGTTTCCTTGTATTTCACGTGTATGTTCATATATTAGCATTGCTCTCACTTTTGTTCAGAGATGCTTCTCTGTTCAGATGGCAGTGACTGCTGGGGAGACTCAGCACTCACCGAAGTGCTGAGAAGTGACAGTAATCTGTTCAGCACCGAGACACCTCAATCACACCCTCCAAGGCTCACAAGAGGTGGTGAAAGAATGTAAGAGTCACAGGATGGGGAGGAGTGCTTTAGGATGCTGTCTTCTGGATACAAAGTGGAGGTTGTGTGCCTAACTTCACCGTGGCCATCGTCAGCTCCACAGCACGTGTACAATATTGGGCCTGTGCACATGTTGTCATGCATAATGGAGGGGGGCAAAAAATGACATCAAAATAGAAGAGGAACTAGTTGGAAAGAAGAAGGAAGGTGAGGAAAGTAACGAGAAGGAGATTATGATAAACGTATATTAAGCATATGCATAAAAATTGTCATTGACAAATAAAGATAAATATGAAAACTCAAAGCACACATCAAGAATTCATTTTAGGGGAAAATGTGTAACATAAATCAGCTATTAATTGTATGGGTCATGGCTTTCTTAGCCTTATTTAAATTTTCCCATTTTCATCTGTCAGGCAGTCAAGAGAGCTGTTCAGTTCCCACACTGTCATTGTTCCTTTGGGCTCAGATTCTAACAGTTTGCTTTACATATTTCAATACAATGCTATTTACTTCAGAAAAGGTCACGATAGTTAAGATTTCTTGGTGAATTATACCTTTTTTCAATAGGAAATGGCTTTCTTTCTTCTATTTAATGCCCTGTCTTTGAATTCTGTTTTGATATGGATATTGGCACACCTGTATTTCTTTCTATTGACATTTGCCATTTAAGGCTGCTCTTCCCCCCTTCCCCCCACCACCAAAATGTAGTAACCCTTTTGGAACTTAACTGCACAAGACTGAGTCTCATGGGTAATATTTAGATGTATCAAAACTTGGATTTAATTGGTAAGTCATTGTCCTTTACTGGTGAAGTAAGTTGAGGTCATTCATATCTTATGTGGCGTAATGGTTGTATTTTGACTGACATCCATCATATTTGCTTCCTGTTTCCTATTTTTATTTTTGCTTCTGAATTTGCCTTTCTCATCTCCCTTCTCATGCAGAAGTTGGTCACTGTGATAGTCTGTTTTTGATAGCATCCGGCCTCAAGGTGGCTTTTATCTTCTTAAAGGTTGCTAAACAATTCTCAATGATAACCCTATGTAGACTTGAAGCCTAAAATATTTACTACTTGGCCTTTAGAGAAAATTTTCATGGCTGAACATGGTGGCACACAACTATAATCCCAGCACTCAGGAGGCAATGGAATGTAGGATTATGAGTTCAAGGCCAGTCTGGGCCACCTAGGAAGGTCACTGAAACACAATAAGCTGTTTGCCTGTTCCTCATTAGGTTGTCAGGTATTCATGCGACAGCCTGATTGATTTTACTCCTGGATTCATTTAGCTGCCTTAAAAACATTTAAATTTAATTTTTTTCTTTATTATCCATAATTAGATACATTGAATGAGCACATAATGAGTTGATACCCTCATTTCCCCAATTTCCTTCTTCCCTGTCCCCAATCAGCTGGGTATCCTCCTCCATGGGCAGTCTGGATCAGTCCTTGGGGGTAGGGGGTTATGGGTAGCCTAGGAGTCAGCCCAGTTCCACCTGCCTTAGTGTGATGTTACTGAGGGGGGGCAATGTCTCTGGTAGTTCTCCCCCACCATGGCTCTTACAATCTTTCCGCCCCCTCTTCCGCTCAGTTCCCTGAGTCATGGTGGGTGAGTATTAAGGCTGCTTTATTGTTAAGGTCTTAAGTGGTCTCTGTACTTCTGCTTTAGGTTGTATTGAAAATCCTTGGTGTCTGTCTGGCTTATCCTGTGTTGACTGCCTGGCTGTGGTTGTGGGTCTCTTGTTTATCCCACCACTTTCTGTGGGGTTCTATATGGATCCTGCATAGAAGATCTAGAGATGAGTCATACCAGAAATTTAATTTTTTAAATAAAAAAACTTCTAATTGTTTTCAAAATGTCAAATATTTTATTGCTTTTTGCCTATGTAGGGTAAGTTAGGGTTAATCTGCTTGTGCATTCTTTTTTGAATTGAAGACTTTATTGTAATGGTAGAGAGAAAAAGGGAGAGAGGGGAGATTCATGGATGTGAGAAGATAAGGAGTTAGAGAGAGAAGGGACATGAGAGAGAGAGAAAGCAGGAGGATCTAAGAGAATGACAGGAGAGAGAGAAGGTTTTGTGTGCATGCACCTTGAGAAAGAAGGTTAAAAAAAATGAGCCTATGCAATTTTCATTTTCTAATTTTTTTTTGGTCTTTCGAGGTAGGGTCTCGCTCTAGTCCAGGCTGACCTGGAATTCACTATGGAGTCTTAGGGTGGCCTCGACGGCGATCCTCCTACCTCTGCCTCCCGAGTGCTGGGATTAAAGGCATGCGCCACCATGCCTGGCTCATTTTCTAATTTTTGATGTTGTTATTAAATGGAACTTTTATCCATATTCTAATTTAATATTTTTAAAAGTATATGTGTAGATGTCTTTTAAAAAGAACCACAATTGCATTTATAGCATGTTTATAATGTACACGCATATACCTATCAGTTTTTAAGAAAATTTTTCAATCAGCTCATTTAGCGTTCCCCTTCAGACTTTGAAAAATATAACTGCTCATTCTTCATATTTCAAAAATGATTCCATGAGGTGAGGGCATTTTTGGAGTACTTGACAGAGGGAGAGGGAGGTGATGTTTTTGCATGTGTTTTCTGAGTCCCTTTGCGTTTGTAAATATCTTTCAGCTTCTTTCAAACAACCTTCTAGAATACTAATCACAAGCTCTTCCAGCCTGATATTGCAAAGAAGTCTGAGGTCAGTCATTTACCCAGATAAATAGCTTCTTTTTCTTCTTTGAAGTTTAGAGAAATAGAATTCAGACTATTTAGGACATTCTATATAGCTTATTTGAAAAAAAAAGGAAACCTCTCAATATTATGTAGTAAATTCTCATTATCCATACAACATCTCTCGTGTTTGTCCCATTTCTAATTTTCTTTTGGGTCATTTTTATTATTCAGGGCTTTCTCTATGCATTGATGTTTGTAGTAACAGAGTTACTTGATCTACCAGTTTCTTTCTTTTTTTTTTTTTTTGCTGTGTGTGTGTACTTATTTGTTGTATATAGTTATGAGTTTCATAAAGACATTTTCTTTAAAGATCATCATTCTTTTGACCATATTCATACACACTCTCTCTCTGATCTTTCTCTTCTCACGTTGTTCTGTTCATTCCCTCAGTCTTTCTCTCATTTTCTTGTCTTACATACATACATGATTTTATGCTTCTATATAAAATCTAGGGTCCATAAATGAGAGAAAGCATGTGATATTTATTTTTCCGAATCTAACTTATTTTCCCTTGATATCATCCATTTTCCTACAAAGGACCAACTTTTGTTCTTTATGGCAACATAAAATTCTATTGTGTATATTGACCACATTTTCATTATCCATCTGTAGTTGGACATGTAGGCTGCCTCCATTTCCTGGATACTGTGAACAGTCAGACATAAACATGTATGTGCATAACTTAAAAGTCCTGTGGATATTTACACAAGCATGGCACCCTTGGGTCTTATGGAAATGCTATGGTTAGTTATTCTGAGGAACCGCCATATTGGTTTCCATAGTGGCTGGACTAATAATATAGATTCCTATCAACAGTGTGTAAGGGTTCCCTTTCCTTCACATCCTTACCAACATCTATTGTTGTTTTCCAACTGATAATCATTTTGACTGGTGAGATGGAATTTCAGTGGTCTTACTTTGTACTTCCCTGATGGCTAAAGGTATTGAACATTTTATTCAATATTATTGGTCATTTGTATTTCATCTCTTGAGAACCGTCAATTTCATTGTCACACGGCTGTTTGGTTTTCTGGTAGTTTTGTATATTCTTTATATATTCTAGGTATTAGTCTGCTTCATACTAGCTGTCAGAAACTCACTGAAGACAGGAAAGTTAAACCTGCCACAAGGCATAAGATGAAGAAATGGAATAATATAGTGTCTTTTCCTCCCCTAGTAGTTTCCTATTGCTGCTGAAATGAATAACCAAGATTTTTGTGGCTTGAAACAATAGCCCAGGGCTGGGCAGTCAAAGTGCTTGCTTGGAAAGCCTGATATCCCTGACTTCAGTTCCCCAGAACCCACACAAATCTGTGATCCCAGCGTGCCTGTGACAATGGGAGTGGAGCAGGGGAATCTGAAGCTTGCAAGCCAGACTCTTGCAGAGACAGGGTCTCAGAGAAGGTGGAGCACAGACAACTCCTCT
>PVHP010035205.1:0-18635 GCA_004024765.1 Zapus hudsonius | reverse complement strand
AAAGTCTTTGCTTTGCAAGCATGAGAATCTGGTTTTAACCCTAGAACCCATGTAAAATGCCATGCCTGGTGGCATGTGTCTAAATGCCAGTGCCAAGGGAAGCAGAGACAGGAGATCTCTGAAACTCTCGGGCCAGGCAGTCTGGTCTAATTGGTGAGCTCCAAGCTAATGTCTCCAACAACAACAACAAAACCAAAAAGGTAGACACCTGAGGTTGTCCTTTGGTCTTCCCAGGCATCACACATTGAAACACACACAATCACACACACACACACAAACATACACATGCATAAAAAATTGAGGGGTGGGTGCCCGGGTAGATGATGGCTCAGCAGTTAAAGGTGCTTGCTTGCAATGCCTGTCAGCCCAGGTTCAATTCCCCAGACACTCCTGTATAGCCGGACACACAGTTATTTGTAGTGGCAACGAGACCCTTGCACCCCCCCCCCACACACACACAATAACTAACTGACTGACTGACTGACTGACTAACTGGATGGGCTGCTGGGTTCTCTCTGCAGACGTATCCCTGAAAACTCCAGTAGCACAGCAGGACACTGATGTCTGTTTCAGCAAAATTGCAAACGTCATCCAGAGGGTTGTCCAGGCAAATGGCCCCACTGTCACACCTCGTAGGCTCCCAGTGTCAATGGGATTATTGGAACAGGAGGGGCTGTCCAGGACAGCTTCATTACTCCCTCAACTGTTAAGTAGGTAGGTCTCCACATGAAGGATGAACTGATCCTTATTCATGCAGTGAACGCTGAGGCTTTAGGCATGTTCTGGGTTACCATCTCTTCTGGCTTCCAGCAATGGGGATGGTTTTGATGATGAAGGAAAGATCTTTGGGGTGGGGAGAAAGGGCAGAGTGGAGCCAGAACTCTAAGTCTTACAGAGAGAAGGAGATGAGAGATTCCAGAGCTAAAGCTGCTCTACCACACCTGGATGGTAGGAACCAGCCAGCGAGCAGAGACACTTCTGTATGAGTGTGGATTTTATTCTGGGGGCTGCGGGGTGCTCGTGAGTGTTCTTGAGGCTTTAGTCATCAAAACAAATGAAGAGGTGTTGGAGAGTGGGAACAGGATGGAAGGGAGGAACTTGGACAAAGGAGTTGATCATTCATGGGTAGAGACAGGAGACAGAGGTGACCGGAGAAAAGAGGGTTAAACTCAGGAATACCACAGGTCCCCATCTCCAGGCATGGAGCTAACAAGCAATCAGGTCCTGGGCCACTCTGGCCTGACTCAGCGTATCCAATCATCCACCTCATTAAGACTCCCAGCCTCAAGTGGCCTGTTTGTGATCCTGTGTTTTTGCATTAATTAATTTATTCTCATCAGAGAAAGGAAGACTAATGCCCAGCAACCCCTTCCTCTCAAAGTTTGGGGACCAGGGACAGATGAACCACAGACCAAACTTCCCAGACCTCTGCGGTGTTGCAGACAGAAAGATAACAACAGTCATTTGTCGTTTTGAGTCATAGCTGTGTCTTCCACAGCTGCAAGAAGGCTGGAAATCAGAGATATATTTTTGAGACTGTTTTATAACAACCTTACCAAATTTCTTTGTTTTATGCTTCCCTGAAGAAGAGCCACCGAACCATGACAGCTTCCCCTCCAGCAGCCCCAGCTGCAAATCAAGATGGCCTTGCACCTGCAGGGCACAGGTGGCTGAAGGCGACTCTGGACCAGCACCCATCTTTCTTCCTCATCATACCTTGAGTCCCTGAGACACCAGCAGACATCTGTCTTTGTGTCAGCGTTAGCTTCAGAGGCAGAAATACAGCCACGTTAGCACAGTGGGTCCCCACTTGGGTCCTCTGTTGTTTTTCTCCTCTTCCTTCTTTTTCTTTTGGTTTTTCAAGGTACGATCTCACTCTAGCCCAGTCTGACCTGGAATTCACTATGTAGTCTCAGGGCGGCCTTGAACTCATGCTGATCCTCCTATCTCTGCCTCCTGAGTGCTGGGATTAAAGGCATGCGCCACCATGCTGGGCTCTGTTACTTTTCTGTTTACCCTGTTGGCATTTGACATTGCTGTTGGGCAAAATCTTCTACCCCAGAGCCTTGATCTTCATCCTAGCCCTGGATGGCTGGACTCACTTGGCATTTAGCCTATGCTTTTCTGTCTGTTCTCTTTCCTTTTCCAGATAAGAGGCTCTTCTTAGATGCCTTCAACAAATTCATTCTTTGCAGGGAAAGACTGTGGCTGATACTTAGGGAGATATCTAATCATTCATCGAAACCAGAGAGTGGGACATGGAGCTGGCTTCATTTTCCATTTGATTGGTCCTCCCTTTTTCATAGTTCTGACACTTGTTTCTGAAAGCCCAGGGCTGTTCCCATTTCCTGTTCATTATAGGCCAGGCCAGAGCCCATGTTGTTGGAAGCAGAAGCCTTACACTAGAGACTCCCAGGAGTCGGGTGATGTGATGGTTAGGTTTTGTTGTCAACTTGGATCTTTTCAATTATCTTGGGTGGGTCTCTGAGGATGTTTACAGGAAGGCAGCCTCTCAACAAGGGGCAGGATGTAAGGAAGCTCAAGGAAGCTAGAAGTAAACATCCTTTCCTGTGTGGGCAGTGCAGGAAGGAAATTCCAGAGACTCAGGAAGCCATTAAGTCTGGGGAAGGGTTGCAAGACACCACCCGAAGCTTATATAAAGGACAAGAAATTCTCTTTGGCTCTCCAGCCTGTTCCCTGTTCTGTGTGTGTGGTATAGATAGATGATGGGTTTCTCGCTCTGCTCGGACCTGTGAAAGAGGGCCAGCCTCTTTCGCTGTTACGGAACTTCCCCTCAATCTGTAGTTTCAATAAATACTTTCCTCCCCCTAATTGTGCCTGGTTTGAAGATTCACCCCAGGAATGCGGCTGACTACGGCAGGTGAATATGCAGCCTCTGTGGTCTGGATAAATGGTATGAAGTGTTCTCTTCAATCTCCCAGAGGTTCCTATGGGATTGAGCCTGAGTTGCTTACAATGCCAACCAGGACCTTCCCTTTGTGTGTGCCATTTCTCCTCTTTGTTTCTTTCTGTATCATCTACTTTACTCATTGCAGCAGTCCAGTACCTGACAAGAGAGCCCATCCTATGGGGAAGGCACAATAAGTGGCAGGGACAGGGAGCTTGCTGGTCACATTGCAGCCACACCCAGGAAGCAGAGAGTGATCAATGCTGAAGCTCAGCTTACCTTCTCCTTTGTATTCAGTCCAGGGTCTCAGACAATTGGATGGAACTGCCTCCAGTTAGGGTGGGTCTTCCCATCTCAAGGAACCTAATTTAGAAAATCCCTCACAGGCATCCCCAAATACCCGATTCCATGGTGATTCTAAATCCTGTCAATTTGACAAATGGAAATTAGCATCACAATTTTCCTTCCCAATAAACTTTTTTTTTTTTTTGAGGTAGGGTCTTGCTCTAGCCCAGGCTGACCTGGATTCACTCTGTAGTCTCAGGGTGGCCTCAAACTCATGGCGATCCTCCTACCTCTGCCTCCCGAGTGCTGGGATTAAAGGTGTGCACCACCACGCCCTGCTCCTCAATAAACTTCTTGTACTCAAATCTTTGTCTCAGCGACAATGTGTGCCAGCAAGGACATAGCAAGGGACTCCTTGTTACCTGGCATCCTCTTGCAGGATGCCAGCCCAGAGTACTCACTGAACTTTGAAAAGAGAATGGAGGAGTGGATAAAAGGTCCTTCAATGGGGGTGCAGCTATGTCATGGTTTGATCCAGGTGTCTCCCACAAACAAATGGATGTGTTCTGGGTAATCGATTCTCAGCTGATGGCAGTTTGGATTTTACAACCTCGATGGAGCTGTGTTGTTGGGGGTGGGCTTATAGGGATTATAAACCAGCTTCCCCTTGCCAGTGTTTGGCACACCTTCCTGCCACTGTTTCCAGTGCTGTGGCAGAGGTGATGTCCACCCCTCTGCTTATGCCACCGTTTTCCCTGCCAGGATGGAGTCTCCCCTTGAGTCTGTAAGCCAAATAAACCCATTCCTCCACAAGCCGTTTTTGTTTGGGTTCTTTCTATGCAGCAACTAGAAAGCTGACCACAACAAGCTGGGACATGAGAACCAGGTTCTCATGGCACAGGGAAAAATATACATTTCCCTTGTGCATCCTCGCTGTCTTTCTCTCAGATACTAGGTCCAACTCATCTCTTCACTTCCTACTTCTGACACCTCTACCTCCATGTCCATGTTCATGTCCACTCTTAGTCCTCACTTGCCATTTTACTTTAAGCACACAAGCCATTAGGAGAGAAGTTCCACACACCTCCCTGCATCGAGCTACCCACCTGCCTTGCTCTGCCCAGCCTCTGTGCTTTGGATATATGTGCATGAAGTGCTTCACAATGGCCCAGAGGTTCCTAGGGGGTGGAGCTAATCAGGGCCTTCCCTTCTGGCGTTATGTCATTTATCACCTGGCCCCACCTGCTTTTCTCTCCTCTGTATTTACCTGCCTGCCTGCCTACATCTGGGCTGGAGATGTCCATTACCTTCTGTCCATACTTCCTTCCATCCATCCCCTGGACCCCTTTCTCTCTGTATCTGCTAGGTGCTGTTTCCCTCCCCCCTTCCTCCTGAGCTTCACTCATTTGTACCCTATTAAGACCGCACACCTCCCCCATCCTCTGCCTAATTATTCTCCATAATGCTTCTTCTTTTCTTAAAAAAATATTTATTCATTTTATAGCAGAGAGAGAGAGAGAGAGAGAGAGAGAGCACCAGGGCCACCACCTTGTGGGTCTGGCTTATGTGGGTCCTGGGGAATTGAACCTGGGGCCTTAGGCACTGGAGGCAAGTGCCTTAACTGCTGAGCCATCTCTCCAGCCCCTCTCTGTAACACTTCTTAACACCCATGCATTTGGTGTAGTTAGCTTCTACATCTGCCTCCCCTAAAGTGGAAACTCCATGTGGGCAGGTGTCTTCATTTTGATTATTGCATTCCAAATATTCACAGAGAGTTGGGAATGGTGGCCCATGCCTATAATCCCAGTATTCAGGAGGCTGATGTAGGAGAATGGTCTGAGGCTAGCCTAGGCTATAGAGTGAGTTCCAGGTCTGCCTGGGCTAGAGTGAGACTCTATATCACAAAACAACCACAAAAATATTCACAGAAAGAAGAAAAACAGGCATGCATGAAGTGAGAAAAAAAATGGGCACATTTGGAATGTCAGACCAGAAACGGCTCCTAGAGATAACTTCATTGCCCCACTCTTGTTTTATTTATTTTATTTATTGTTTTAAATTTTATTTATACATTTTCAAGCAGAGAGAGAGAGAGAGAGAGAGAGAGAGAGAGAGAGAGAGAGAGAGAGAGCACCAGGGCCACCACCTTGTGGGTCTGGCTTATATGGGTCCTGGGGAATTGAACCCAGGGTCTTAGGCACAGGAGGCAGGTGCCTTAACCACTGAGCCATCTCTCCAGCTCCCACTCTTGTTTTATAGATGAAGGGTGGAGGTCCAGAGAGTTCCTGGAAGTCAAGAGGACGCCTAATGTTAGACACTCTCAAGTGCATATGCCTAGTTCTATTGCAGACAGCTCAGCAATACCGGGATGAACATCCAACCAAACACAGTTTATGGGAGGAAGGGATTTATTTCAAGCTTACAGATTCAGGGGAAGTTCCATTAATGTTGGAAGAAGCTGATACCCATTCATAAATCCAAGCAGAGAGAGACAGAGAAGCCACCAGCAGCCAGGAAACACCAAAAAGCAAGGATGCACGCACCTGTCAGTGCTCACACTGCTTTCTACACCTTTGGGCTGGAATTCAGATCCACCCCAGTGACCTGCCCCCTGTAGCAGGAGTCTGCCTGCTAGGAGGTGAAGCTGCAAAGTCATTTTTTATTTGTTTTTCGAGGTAGGGTTTCACTCTATCCCAGGTTGACCTGGATCTCATCACTCTGTAGTCCCAGGGTGGCCTCAAACTCACAATGATCCTCCTACCTCTGGGATGAAACACCTGGTTTGCAAGCTAATTTTTTAAATAAAACACCTAAATCTAGGAGGCCATATATTCAAACTACCACAGGGTTAATTCCACAACTTTGAGTCCAAAATCTCTAGCTCGGTGATCTTTGTGGGTGAGTTTGCTTTTATTGTCACCACGTGTAGTCACTCTTAATGCTCTTTAAGGTGGAATTAACCCTTTGGCTCCCCAGAAGGCTTAAAGCTCTCAAGGTCATGAACTGAGGCTTTTTCTTTAGAATTCCCAGGATTAAGATGAGCGAGGTGGTCATCTTTAACCTCACCTTTAACCTCAGCACTTGGGAGGTTAAGGTAGGAGTTTTGCTATGAGTTTGAGACCAGCCTGGAACTATAGAGTGAATTTCAGGTTAGCCTGGGCTTGATTGAGAGGCTACCTCAAACCCCACCACCAACCACCAAAAAAATAAATATGTTCCAGGATTATACTCTGGGCTCCTTATGATGTGAGGTGGAAGCCTTTCTCTGGGTCCATGATTATGGTAATAGCCACGGTCTCAAGATGAACACCAATCAGAAAGTGACAATGTCAAGGTTTCTTTTCTTTTCTTTTTTTTTTTTTTTTCGAGGTAGGGTCTCACTCTAGCCCAGGCTCAAGGTTTCTTGATACATTATGAATAGAGGACCAATGGGATGGGAGTGGAGGAAACATGTCAGATTCAAGGACATTTGTCACCTGATGCCTGGAAGTCCTCCAGGAAATGGACAATGTTGTCCTTTGACCAAAGTGAGTTCAACAGGTCAAGGGCTGAACTAGATTCTTCCCTGGGTTTGATCAGGCAAGAGGAGGGAGAATGGGTACTAGATTGCAAAACAACACAGGGTCCTAGAAGGTGCAAGGAATTTGGGGAGGGGAGAGCAGGATGTCCAATCCTGTCCAGTTCATGAAAGAGATACAGGATGATGCCAGATGGATTGGTTGACAGGGGTGTTGACTTTCACCTGATGATACTTTTCAAGCTGGAACCAGATATAGACTCACTGTACCCTGGAGCACAGCCTTGAGGGGTCGCCTTGGTCATCATAAACACTCAGTGAAGAGCCTGTTGTGTAAATGAGTTTATCTCACAGCTTCCCTGGGAGGTGTTGATGGATATGCCAGGCGTCATGCCTGCCTCTTCTCATCAAGATAAATTAACAGCTCTCCAGGCAGCTCAGTGGAGGGAGGGCTGGCCAGCCAACTTGGTGGCAGCCATACCTAGGTGAGTTCTGTCCTGTAAGAACCGTACTGGCACACCTGGGGAGGAGGATGTCAGCCAAGTAGAAACCTCTGGCTTTGCGGAAGAGGCTGGCCCAGGGACAGCGACATGGTTATCCACAGTTGTTGGAACTAGAGATCCATGTGGGCTTTCTCAGGAACATTGCTGGGACTGTCTTCACTGCCATTTGGGGCAAAATGGATGGATGTGTCTGTGTCCAGGTTCCCCAAATCAACCTAGAGGGCGTGGCCTGGACCCACTGTGATGGGTGGAAGGAAGGACCAGCACAAAAGCGTTAGCTGAAAAACACCTAGAAAAGGGTCATGTGTTTGTTTGTTTGTTTATTTATTTATTTATTTGTAAGGAGAGAGAGGGAGAGAGAGAGAGGGGGAGAGAGAGAGAGAGAGAGAGAGAGAGAGAGAGAGAGAGAGAGAGAGAGAATTGGTGTGCCGGGGCCTCTAGCCACTGAAAATGAACTCTATGCTATACTTTGTGCATCCGGCTTTATGTGGGTGCTGGGGAATCAAACCAGGTCATTAGGCTTTGCTGGCAATCGCCTTAACCACTGAGCCATCTCTCCAGCCCACGGTCCTGTTTTTTGCGATAAGAAAGAGCTTAGAATAAGACTGTGAGAAAAGTCTCTTAACCCTGCTGTTCCCGTGGCTTGTGCTTGGAAGAAACCTTCTGTGTGATCATTTGGAATAAGAGAATGACATCACTGCCTGAAAGGAGAGGAATATACAGAGAGCGAGGAAGAAAAGTCAGCCTGTAGAGTGAGGGTTGGTGAGTGGCTCCCCCTGAGCGGCTGCCTGGACGCAAGTCCTTGCCACGTCTCTCCCTACAATGCTCTTCAAAAGTAGGAGAAGCTGGGCATGGTGACACAGCCAACCCGTGTTTGCAGCACTGGGCAGGTGGAGACGGGGAGCCCAGGGACACTGCTGGCTGATGGAGAGGAATCTGTGTGCTCCAGGCTCTGGGAGAGACTCTGTCTCAAAAAAACCAATGTGGTGGGGAAGACACCAGGATTGACCTCTGGCCTTGGTACTCACATGCATGTGCACCTGCACACACACACAGACACACACACACACACACACACACACACACACACACACACACACATGCACTCACACCCACAAAAGTAGGATGGTGTGTTAAATATAATAAACCAATAAAATAGAATAAACAGAGAAAAACAAAACACGAGCCCACCATTCCTATTTCTATTGAACAAATGTTCACTTTCTGTCATTTTGACTCTACATTACAGGTAACGTTGTGTGTGTGTGTGTGTGTGTGTGTGTGTGCTACTACTTGTGTGTCTATGATCATCTATAGTTCTATATAAATAAAAATTATTATTATTATTATTATTATTATTATTATTACTACCACTTATCGTCTTCCTCATCCTCCCTCTTCTTCTTCCCACAGTGCTAAGGACGGAAGCCCAGGCCTCCACGCACACTATGAAGCCCTCAATCCCCGAGCTTCTTTTCCAGCCTACCTTCTGCTACTTACTATGTAATATCCAGACAGATTAGACATTAGATGATTTGTTGTCATAGTTATGATGTCACTAGATGGTGTCATCTAAGGGGACTGTCACTGTCTATACAGTAAGATGTGGACTTGAAATTTCATCCCGTGCTGCATGCCTGAATATCTCATGTGTGTGTAACTGGTTTCCTCAAACTTGCCTGTGAATATTTTCAGCCAGTTACATATCCGGCATCATTCACTCACTTATGTTTTCTTTTTCCTTTTCTTGTTGGTTTTTCGGGGTAGGGTCTCTAGTCCAGGCTGATCTGAAATTCACTAAGTACTCCCTTGGCAATCCTCCTACCTCTGCCTCCTGAGCACTGGGATTAAAGGTGTTCTCCACCACGCTCAGCTAACTTGTTTTTTCCTTTCGACATTATGTCGGCTCTAGCCATGTTGGTATGCACAACATGAGTTGATTTTCTTAGCTCAGTTCATTTTAATGGAATGCCCTCATTATAAACCGCTAGATTACTTTGCTATGGTTGTTATAATAAAGGGCCACAGCCTGAGAGGCTTGCACAACAGACATACATTTGCTCAAAGTTCTGGAGGCCAGAAGTCTAAGACCAAAGTGTCCACTGGACGGGTTTTCTGCTTCTCTCCTTGGCTTTTATTTATTCTTTTTTTTTAAAAAAATGTTATTTATTTATTTATTTGAGAGAGAGAGAGAAAGAGGCAGAGAGAGAGAGAGAGAGAGAAGAGAGAGAGAAAGAGAGAGAATGGGCATGCTAGGGCCTCCAGCCACTGCAAATGAACTCCAGACACACGTGCCCTCTTGTGCATCTGGCTTTATATGGGCACTGGGGAATCGAACTCTGGTCCTTCTGCATTGCAGGCAAATGCCTCAACCGCTAAGCCATCTCTTTGGCCCTTTATTTATTCTTTAAATGTATATTATATTTATTTATTTGCAAGTAGAGAGATAGACAGAGAAAGAGAGGGAGAGAGAGAAAGAGAGAGAGGAGAGAGAGAGAGAGAGAGAGAGAGAGAGAGAGAGAGAGAGAGAGAGAGAGAACAGGTATGTCAGAGCCTCTAGCCACTGCAAACAAACTCCAGATGCATGTGCCACTTTGTGCATCTGGCTTACATGTGTCCTAGGGAATTAAACCCTGGTCATTAGGTTCTGAGGTAAGTGCCTTAACCACTGAGCCATCTCTACAGTCCCTCCTTGGCTTTTAGATGACTCTCTTGTCCAGGTGTCTTTACATGGTCATCTTTCTGTGCTTGGCTATGTCACGTAAAGGCACCAGGCATACTAGATTAGTGTCCACTCTGGTGACCCCATTTTAGCCTAGTAATTTCTTTAAACATCTCATCTCCAAATTCATCACATGCCAAAGTCCTGTGGATTAAGAAAGACTTCAACATGAAGGACTTTGAGAGATACAAACAGACCCCTTTTAGACATTTAGATTCTCTCTCTTGGTTTCATTATTACCAGCAGTGCCGTAATGAACATCTTTGTCTACCCCTCTCTGAACGTGGAAACTGTCCCTGGCAGATGCTGGAGACAATGGTACACACACTGCAGCTTGATTAGACATTGACAAGTTGCTTTCCAGAGCAGGTCTATAATTCATATTCTTTTTGTCACGGTGGATTTCATGAATGCTTGGTCTCATCAGACTTTAAATTTCGCCAATCTGGTGGCTATGCTATGACATGTTGAGTTTTCATTTTCATTTCATAGATGGCAATGAGCTCTTGACCTTCACCAATATTCTACTTGCTGTCACTGTTAGGGTGGTTGTTCAGCTCTGTCTCCTTGGCCAGGGCAAGAGCCCCCCCCCCCATTAGGACCCTGGACCCCCGACTCAAAAGAAGACTCTGACCAAATCTCCTATGCAACACGCAAAGGGTTTTATTAAAAGTAACCAGGCATGCCCAGGGCTCAATGCGTATCCATAGCAAGACAGAGGCAATGAGCCCAGAGCCAAGTTTGAGCAGAGCTTATAAGTTCTAAAGATGCACACTATAATTTGGGGAATTTTACAGGGTTTTCCATTAACCAGAGCATCTGCACATTCTTTCTATATCTGTAGAACCCATCGGCCAGGCCACTCTCAGTATTTACCATCCAGGCCATTCTCAGTATTTACCGTGTTTAACCACAGATGCAAGATTACAGAGAAACAAAGGCAAGGTTATAGGAGCAGGGTGAGGTGGGGGAGGCGCATACCAACAAACTATTCTGGATTTACTTTTTTACTTTCTTTTACTAATAATTAGCTCCCTCTTGCCTTGAGATTTTTTACTTTTATTTTACTCTAACAACCCCATGCAAGGCAAACACCCTCTTCACTTACACATCGTATTCATCTATTTTTTTCTCTCTATTAGCACCTGGTAGGTGGTTCATGTTTGTTCGATTTTATTTATTTTTATTTTAAAAACATTTTATTGATATTTTTAAATATACATATGTGGTCGTTTGAATAATGTCCCCCAATAGATTCAAAAGTTTATTATAATTGTAAATTGTCTCCAGCCAGTTCTGGCTGGAGGAGGTGTGTCAGCTTGGCCAGATCCTAGGGTTCAGCCCTAAGGTGTTTCTGGGGTGGGTCTGGAATTCTAGCTATACATATGCAAAAAGCAGTCTGAGCTCAAGCCTGGAGTTCCTCTTGTTTGCTAGTTTGGAATGTGCTTGCTTGCCTGAGGTGCTGGTGGGTTCTCTCTCTGTCTCTGCTTGGATCTGTGAAAGGGGGGCAGCCTTTTTTTCCTTAACTTCCCCTGGATCTGTTACTTTAATAAATATTTTCCTCCCCAAATCGTGCCTGGTTTGGAGATTCATCCCAGCAACGTGTGGTTGACTACGACAACATACATAAGACATTTTATTTTATTTATTTGAGAGAGAGAGAGAGAGAGAGAGAGAGAGAATGAGAGAGAGAATGGCACACCAGGGCCTCCAGCCACGGCAAACAAACTCTAGACATATGCGCCACCTTGTGCATCTGGCTTTACATGGGTGCTGGGGAATTGACCTCAGGTCCTTCTGCTTTATAGGCAAGCGTCTTAACTGCTGAGCCATCTCTCATAATGCATTTTGGTTATAATTCATTCCTCTTTTCTTGTCCCCCTTTCACCGAATCCCTTCTTTCCAGATATTTTGATGTCATTATCATTATTATTTCTTTCTCTGAGGTAGGGTCTCGCTCTAGTCCAGGCTGACCTGGAATTCACTATGTAGTTTCAGAGTGGCCTTGAACTCACAGCAATCCTCCTACCTCTGCCTCCTGAGTGCTGGGATTAAAGGTGTGTGCCACCATGCCTGGCTTTTGATGCTCTTTTAAAATAGGTCTCCTTCGTCATCCATGATGAACTATTGATGGGTACAGGATTATGAAGGTCTTGTGCAGGTAATGACAGTCGCTATGAAGTCATAAATACAAGGGTTCCTTCATTCTGAATGGATTTTATTATTTTTAATCCCAAGGCATTATTCAAATGATCACAGTTGGTAATGAGGAAGCAGTGGTAATAAACTCAGTTCACTGTTTCTGTCTAAAATCACTTATTATCCAAAAGGTCATAAACTATTATTTTTCCCAAACAAACTCCTTCTTGTCAGGAGAGATGCAGTGTAGCAACTGTGTGAACCCCAAGGTTAGGATTGAGTCACTACTGGAATATTGCTGGGTTTGGAACCTCATCTTTTAAGGGGTTTGGGAGACCAAACAACTAGAGACCTGCCTCCAGGGACAGAGGGGTTAGATTCCGCTTCACCTGGGGGAAGCTTCTAGATGTGTTAGTTTTCCATCTATGGAACCATCAGCTTAGGAAAGATAAAGAATTATTTGGGTCATTTTGTTAGAAACGTCAGTCTAGGATCACCTCCAGGTTGACCCTGTGGCTTTTGGGCTTGAGGCAAGGAAGCTGTTGCTGGTGGCTGCTTTATATCAGAGAGAGAGAGAGAGAGAGAGAGAGAGAGAGAGAGAGAGAGAGAGAGAGAGAGAGAGAGAGAGAGAGAGAGAGAGAGAGAGAGAGAGAGGGAACTAGGGTCCCACCCTCTCTTTCAAAGACATGTCTCAGCTCCATCTCTTAAAACCTCAACAATTTCCCAATATTGCCCCAGGCTGGAGATCAAGCCTTTTACACGCAGGACCTTGGGGATCACTTATCTGAGAACCAGGACTGTGTATCATGGACATTAGAGTCAAACAGGCAATGTGTGATACTGTCCTCAAATACTGTGAGCACAGGGCTGTCTTTTGGGCCAAGGAATAGAATCCTGTATCATTCCTGGTACAGCCAGAATTGAGGGCAAAAAGTTTATGAAGAGAAATTTCTACCTAAGAGAGTGAGAATTTAATCATTTAAATTTAAATATTTAAGCACGCAGAGTCTTAGAAGATGGTCTGGCTTCTTCTGGGGCTGAGGATCTCTTCATCAGGGGAAGTTTTTTTGTGGTGTGGTGGCACGGTGATCATTTGGCAAGGGAAGTCACAAATGATAATATTCAAAGGCTTCTGGGGTCAAATAGTGGTTGTGTTTGGGTCAGATGGCCCTTAAAGGGCCTGAAAGATGGCTCAGTGGTTAAAGGCACTTGCTTGCCTGATGGTCTGGGTTTGATTCCCCCAGTACCCACATCAAGCCAGATGCATAAAATAGCACATGTATCTGGAGTTTATTTGCAGTGGCAGGATACCTAGTGTATCTATTCTCTCTCTCTTTCTTTCTGTTTGTGAAAACAAATAAATATATAGATAAATATAGATAAAAATATAGAGATATAAAATATAGATAAATATAGATATAAAATTTATATATATATAAATCTTTTAAAAAATTTATTTATTTATTTATTTGAGAGGTGGAAGGACAGATAGAGAGAATAGGTGCACCAAGGCCTCCAGCCACTGCAAACAAACTCCAGATGCATGTGCCACCTTGTGCATATGACTCTATGTGGGTACTGGGGAATTGAACCGAGGTCTTTAAGGCTTTGCAGGCGAGTGCCTTAAGTGCTGAGCTATCTTTCCAGCCCCCCCAACTTTTCTAAACATTAGCTTATGACTTTGGGTCAGATGGATCTCACTGGAAGACCAAAGCTGTTCAATGACAATTCCTCTGTGATGGGTAGGACATCTGGCTTATAATATTTCAGTGTCCACACCCCAAGAACTAGCCCCATCTGAAGTAACCCCACATGAGTAAAGACACGCAGAATATTGGCTGTGATTCCCACCTTCAGTGATCTCCACTCTTGGAACGTTTCCTACCTACTTCTATGGCCGGACACTGGATCAATGTTCCTCACACTTTCACTCATGCTGAAATCATCTGGCAGGCTCTTAAAGACACAGGCTCCTGGGCTCCAAGCATGGAGCATATCATTTTGGCTTATACTTCTCAGCACCCTGCAACTGTATGTTGCTAGTAATTGTCCCAGGGACTGACACGTAAGTAAATCCCAGATGATGTGATCCACAGGACACCAGTGTGGAGCATACAGTTATGTGTATTCCTTCTGAATAAGGTACCTCAAGGGTTGAAGCTGCTACCAGGAGGAGACAGGTCCACAGTCACCTTGTGTGACGATGGAGCTTAAGTGTGGGAAAACTTTATTCTAAGGATCCAAAAATACCAGAAGCCAGACTATTGCTGTATCTTATATTTCCCTAAGCTAATTAATTCTGGCTTCTGATTATGCCAATGGAAGTGGATTTTTCCTCATCTGCAAGGTGATGCACACCTAAATGTCATTCTTTGTTTTACATTTGAAGGGTTGGACTGGTGGAGGACATGCACCCAGCCTGTAGAATGGGCTTTGTAAAGGTGTGTGGTGTCAGCCCACCCCCAGGAGATCAGCCTCTAGTTATCCCGGACTGAGGATGTAGGAGGGCCAAGCATTCTGCTTCATGCTACAAGAGATAAAGTGAAGTAGGAGTCTTGATCCTTCTTCAAGAGTTTAGATGTAAGATGCATTAGATGTAAGACAAGGAAATATGAAGCCATGGTTGAGTAGATGGTGTAGAAGCTTGTACACAGGGACCTGAGTGGGGTTGTTAAAAGTGTGAGAGAGGGTTGGAGAGAGATTGCTCAGTGGTTTAGGTGTTTGCTGGAAAAGCCTAACAACCACAGAGAGTTCAATTCCCCAGTACCCACGTAAAGCCAGATGCACAAAGTGATGCATGTATTTGGAGTTTGCTTGCGGAGGCTAGAGACCCTGGCATGCCTATTTTCTCTCTCTTTCTATGATGTCTCTCTCTGCTTGCAAATAATTAAATAAAAATATTTTAAGACAGGTGTAGTGGTGGACGCTTTTAATCCCAGCACTCAGGAGGCAGAGGTAGGAGGATCGCCATGAGTTCAAGGCCACCTTGAGACACAGTGAATTTTCAGGTCAGCCCGGGCTAGAGTGAGACCCTACCTCAAAACAAACAAGCAAACAAACGAAAAACTTTTAAAAAGGATGTGAGTGGAAGATTAAATGTAGGCTTCATTGAAAGGCAAAACTTCACTTCCAAGCGTCTTATGTAAACCACAGGCAGCATGTAGACTATACACTGATAATAAAGCATTAAACAAAATTCTCTATTATTGTACCAGTATAATGCTTTAGATGACATAATTACACAGAGAGATATATCTGGGCAGAATGATGAAAAATCCCTGGTTCTAGGAACAGAGACCTTTGAGGTTACTAATACATGAACCTCTATGGCGACGGCGGTGTAAAATGTATAATTGGATAAATTACATGATTTCAGAGTTGCCGGGTCATCTGCTTTGCAGGTTAATTGCTCTGTTAATTCTGGAGTAGGGCATGGCTCCTCTAACTCTGATGGTAGGTGTAATGTCCAGAGCCTCTCTTACTTTTCTGGGGAAACTGGGATGGAGTGACCCTTGGGCCAGGCTCTGTGCTCACGGCTGTGTTGAGAAGGAGGCTTACCAGGGTCCCATCAACCTGGGCCTGCCTTCTTCGTTTTAGAACTTGGGAGACCACCATACTCCTCTCTGGGGTAATGTCTATCATGGGCTTGAAGAATCCATTTTGTAAAACTGACTCCATTTCATAAAACAGCTCATATATGAAAGAACAAAGAACCTCTCCTGGCTCACTCCCCCTCCCCTTCTGTGGGAGGTCCTAAGTTATAAAATAAAATGCAAATAACAGGCTCCGACTGGATAACCAATCAAAATTGTACAGATCAGAACAAAAAACCAATGAAAATATGAAACGTCCTATGGTCTGGGCTGTATTATAATTTTGTAGTTCTTGCCTATAAATACCTGAAGCTTTTGTTCCGCAGAGATCTCTGGTATTCACTGGTCTGGGGATCCCATCTGCGCAGCCAAAAAAAACAAAGAATCCTCTTGCTTTTGCATCTGCTGGTGTGGTTATTTGAGTCCTGGGGTACGCTCTCCCGAGAAAGGCCTTGGAGGTCTTTTTAGGCTCTTTCTAGCTTTCCCCCAACTATTGCAGAGTCTAGACACTGGTAAATCTCCTTGTCATTTCATAGGTGGTACTTGCTGTGTTTCTCCCTCTGTCATTTGTACCATCAGCTCATACTGTCCCTGAAGAAACCATGGGTATCATCAGTGTCCATCAACGTCTCCACATCTAGCCTTTTGAATACAGCAGCCGTGAAACACGAAGCCTTCTAAAGATATGGGTTTATCTCTTTTCATTTTGGTTATTACAGTTTGGGACTTCTATTCCCACTTTCTTTAGGACTTTTACCACGAAGGTATTTTGTCAAACGCCTTGGAACTCATCCTAGTCCTGGCGGGTGAAAATGATCCCTAGAGTCCTAGGCCCTTCCCGTGTGTCACCTCCATTCCCAGGGGGCACCTGGAAGCCTCCATCCCTTAACATCTAGAGAGAGATGCCCTGTATCTTCTCCTTGAGGGTGCAACAGTGGGCATCTTCTCCTCGTCATCACTATGCTCTTCAGAGAAGTGTTCTAAAGACCAGCAAGGTGTTCTTGCTTACACATAATCAGGCTCTAAGACATATCCTCATAGGACACATTGGTGAAGGGACAACCACCCATATCCTGTCTCAGAAAATAAGTGCAATCCATTACAAGGGTGCTTTCTGGGGGTTATGGTGACTTCGTTCCCAGCAAATGACCACCCCTGAAACAGCCTGTCTGATGCCAGAATTTGGTCTCTGGGGAACTCAAGTTTCATGTTCAAGACTCCATTCATCACATCCAACCATATCATCTATTATTATCTCGGGGTGAATGAGTTTGTAGGGGTTCCAGGCCATCAGATGAGAGATGGGAGAAGCACAGAGGAAAGATGACAGATTGAGCCACATGGTGGAAAGAGGAATGTTGAAAGAGCCTTCTTGGGGCCAGTGCTGGGGATGTAGTGTGATGACCATGGAACCCAGACCAACATGGTCCACCATAAGTTCATCTTTTCCAAAAATATTTTATTTACTTATTTGCAAGGAGGGGAAGGTGAACGGGCACACCCACGTCTGCAAACAAATTCCAGACACACTTGAGGAAAAGAGGAAGGCAAATAAGGGATTTCTGGCAAAGGGATCATTCATTGGGTCTGTGCCGAGAAAGGAGATAAAGGAAGAAGAGTATTTGGGTGGGGGAAATGCTTAGACAGAGGTGTCGAAACGGGCAAAACAGGCAGGTTTGGAAACAGAGAAGATTAAGTTTGGGTCAGAGCCTTCGGAATTAGTTAACAGCTGACCATAATTGAGAGCTTTCTTGGGATTGTGTCTTATGAGCCCCACTGCAACTTGGTGAAATTATGACTGTTTTGAGTGGCTCATTGGACTAGGGGTATGATTGCCACTTAGGATAGTCACTTAGGACTATTTATTTGACACAGAGAGACAGAGAGAGACAGAGAATAGGCACACCAGGCCACTGCAAACAAACTCCAGACACATGTGCCTCTGGCTTACATGGGTGCTGTGGAATTAAACCTGGGTCCTTAGGCTTTGCAGGCAGAAGCCTTAACCACTGAGCCATCTCTCCAGCCCTGTTATTGATTATTTTTATTCTCATGTGACAGATGCAGAGCCTCAGTCTCCTCCCAGAGGCATTCATTGATTGCACTCCCCCATCAGTCCTTTGAGGAAGTGTGTCAAACCGACCCTCAAAGCACACATGTTTCACCCTTACGTCACTTCCTGTGACAATGGTGAAGGTGACAATGGAGAGGGGAATGTCCTTGGGTTGAGGAAGGCTTGACCTGTCATGGTCACAGTATAAGGCAGGAGTGAGGGGTAGGAACAGGCTGTGGGTGCTGGGGGAGGAGAATGAGGAATGCTCATTTCATGGAGCTGTGATGGGCTTGGAATTTGTTGGAGGAGGAAGTATTAGCTGTGGGCTCCCTGTTTCCACCAACTTGAGCCTTTTCTCATGAAGCTTTCTGGAAGGTCTTGATGACAGCTTTATAGAAACAAATGTGATTCCACAAGCACAGGGTGCAGGGCGTTAGAAGATGAAGAAGGTTGGCTGCACGGAGCGGTCAGGGAGTGAGATGATTGTGTGCCTTTGAAGGGTCTGGGAATCTGCCATCGCCCACTTCCACTGGCTTCCTCAGCCCTCTCAAGAGACACTTGAAATAGCAAGGGGGAAAATCACTCCATGCTTTTGGATTGGTTGGGAAGGATTTCCTTATTCAACTGGGTTTCTCCAGCCAAAGGGAGGGAATGCCCAGTCCTTCATGGACCAACAGTTAATAGAAGACTCTCTTATGTTAGCTGTTCCTCTGAATGGAAACATTCCTTTCTGGAGGGAGGAGAGAAGCTCATGCAATTTGTAAAGTTCAGGAAGTTACAAGATTCCCAAGCGCCTTCCTCAGGGTTATATTAGCAGTAGTAATTGTGGGGGAAGGAGAATTCCTAGCCAAACTGGCTGCAAGTTGTGTACAAGCTTCAAGGATGCAGCTTCTTCCCTCCCTTCCTCCCTCCCTC
>PVHP010035204.1:0-18552 GCA_004024765.1 Zapus hudsonius | reverse complement strand
GACCCTCTGTGTAAAGTCATGATGTGAGCTGAGTGTGCCCCTGTTCTCCAGTTCAGTGTCTAGAGCACACACAGCTAAGTGACTGACACCTCTCCTGTCAACCGAGCAACCACAGGGCTTCTCCAGCTGCCATCGAGAGCAGTGTCGCCCCGCCATGGGCTCGCGATGCCAAGTCCCAAGGGCTTTAAAACCAACAGAGGCAGAAAAGCACAGCGCATCCCCCCCCCCAGGAGCTAGCCTTCAGGAAACAGCCATCCAAAGCCACAGATGAGGTGATGACATTCATGTGTGATTGTTCTTACTCAAGGTCTGCTTTATGATTTCTGAGATTAGGTGGTGTCGGGGGAGGGGCACTCAGACCTCTGGGTGGAAGGTAGCATTAGCACGAAGAGCCTGAGACCATCTGCCTTCATGTGACAGACAGAACCACACACAACGTCGCTCTCATCTAAGAGGAGGCCGACACCTCTAGGCCTGGCTTCATGAGACGGCCTATAGATGCCAGCTCACTGGGTAGTTTCTGACTCCTCCAGCTCATCTCGCTCTCCCATAAAGTCATCTTCTAGATCATTCTATATCCTCGGAAGGTGCCACAACACAGTCCCCAACACAACTACACAAATGTCCACACACTTCCAAGGCCAGGGTACCTTGAGGTGCCCACTTTCCCTGAGCAAGCACCTTGATGGGACATCTGCTCTTCTGGGTTTTAAGGCTTCAGTTTCCCATGGAACACTCCAACCACGCCTCCCTCCCTCCTACCTCCCAGATTCACAGAGCAGAGAGGCTACAGCTGCTTCCCCAGGGAAAAAAGCAAGACCCAGACCCTGTCTGAAGGCTCCCCAGGCCTTGTCTCTTACAACTCAAGGTTGCCTGGAGCGATTAGGGATGAGTACCTCTGAGACACTGCTCTGGGCCAGTCCTCACTCCTGACTGTCCCCTCATCGTTCACCTGGCCATCCTTACTGACCCCCCACCTCCAAGATGATCTTATTTATAGACGGGAGACAATGAGGGTTATACAGGTGGTGAAGATGGTGGGGCTTTAAGGGTTAGGGGTGCAGGTTGGGGTAGAGTGCTTGCCTAGCATGTACAAGGTCCTGGGTTCATGCCAAGCTCTGGGGGGAGAAAAAAAAACAAACAGGTAGGCGTGGTCTCTCAAGATGAGATCCATACCCACTGAAGACACCAGGGGGCAGTGCCTGTCTCACAGGTGGACACAGCTGGAAGGTGGCATCCGCCAGGCAGGGCAAGGCCCATTACAAAGCCTGTCCCTGTGGGCACCTTGACCTTGGACATCAAAACCTCCATGACCTTCATAAGGATGTGGGCATCTGTGGTTTAAGTCACCTAGACATTGGTGTTTTGTTACACAGCCTGACTGACCAATACAGTGATTCCCCTAAGCACTGGCCACAGTACATTCCTTGCTAATGTCCTGTTGCAATGCCTTCAGGGTTCAGTGACTTGCCCACACCAGTCAGAACAGATAGTAGACTCTGCTTGTCTTTCTAAACCATCTCCTTTTTCCTAGTACTCCAAATCCTCTGCCCCAGGCCAGCATCACATGCCTCCGGGTCACTGATACAGGCCACCCCTCACTTCAAAGGTCCCCACCTCAAAATTCAGCTGTCATAATACTCCAGGGCCCTCTCTGAACTCCAATATGATGGCACACTCAGGCATCTCCAAGGCTGAGGGCCACAGACAGCTTGGTTCAGGACTGAGCAGAGAGGCGAGGCTCACAGCCCAGGAGAAGCACCGTGGGGAGATATATAATCAGGAGCCACATTGCTTGGGTCCAAATCCCAGTTCTGCCACAGCCTTTTGTGGACTTCCCCTTGCCTCCTCTGGAAAAGGTGGATCAGTTTTCCCTGGCTCCAAAGTCTCTGGATCAACCAACCAGCGCTGGCCATGTGCACTTGATGATGCCTGGGACATGGTAAATGCTCTGTATCTAAAACCACTGAGGGAACCAGAGCCCCAAAACCTTGGGCCTCAGTTTGCTCATCTGGAATATGGGAAGGAACATATCTGGATTCATACCATGACTTCTCCCAGCATCCTTGTCTCTCATGCCCGTGTCCACAAACCACATTCAGTCCACACTAGTTTATCTTCCACCAAAGCACTTTCCCCTGAGGTGCTATGTGCATTTTCAGAGTGGGAGGGTCCGAGGCCAGCCAGGTTCAGGGTTGCACTGTTACATCCTGCCCAGACACACCCTCCCAGCCCCCACTACTCAGTGCACAGGCTGAGCTGGGCCAGCAACACACCAAACCAAAGGCGTTCTGAGTCACCCAGCCCTGCAAACCAGAGGCCTCCGGAAGCCAACCTGGGCAGCAGACCTGCACAGAACCCAGCACCCAGATACCTTCCGAGCAAGGCCTCAGAGCTTATGAGAAACATACCTCATCCAAAACTGTCCCCAACTCTCCGGATGAGTAAACACGACAGTTCTGAGATAAGGGTGCTAACCAGGAGGGAGGAGGGAGGAGCAGGATGCTCTGTGTGTGGGGGGGCATAAATAACACTTCTCCAAGAGGCCTCAAAGGGGCCATCTGCCTAATGACATGCCTCTAGGGAGAAGTAGTCATCCCACAGTGGCCAGGCAACATGGGATAGCTTTGTTGGGCCTGATCCCATTCTCCTTTAGCACCCTTAAATCAGGGGTATTATTCAAACTCCAGAGCTCCATTCAGCGGGGGAGAGAACAATGCAGGAAGCAAGAAAGGGAAGAGGGCAGCATCTATTCAGGAGACACCACGCTTGGAAAGACAGGCAGCCAGTGGCCAAGCTCATCCTCGGAGTTTCTAAAGAACCACAGAGCTAGGTCCTATGTAGGGCCCCATGCCTGGACATAAGTCACCCTGCAGTGCTCCACCAGAGATCTGTTAGCAGGAGCCAGGGTATCCGGCTTTGGATGGATGAGAACAAGCCCTGAGCATGCTGGGAGGGACTTTCAGTTGCAAGTGGTTAGCATGGAGCATTTTGAATAGGGGTAGGGTCGCTCAGATCCATGCCTATGGACTCTGTATTTGGAAGCTGGGCTGTGAAAGCTTCCCCAAGGCAGGGACCTCTTGTCTGGGGTGCTCTGCAGCATCCCCAGCACCTGGAACAAAGCCTGCATGTCTGAAACTCCAGAGGGAAGGTCATCAGTCACATCGGCAAGAGTTGGGCTAGAGCTGACATCACTGAGGAATGAGTGGTGAGCTCTAGGGGGATTCGGAGTCTTTGTGCACTGTGACACCCCCAGCAGTGAACAGTAAACAGCTGTTGGGTGAATGAATGATTCAAGAGAAAAAAGAAGGGACAAGCAGATTACAGCTTCTACACGTTGTTGACCCAGAACGGATGTCATCACATCTGGAGAACTCATCTGCAGAAAAGATCCCCAGGAAACAGTGGGCCCTCGTGCTTTAGGGTCATAAAGCAAAGGTTGGTACCCCAAGCTTTTGGCTATGCTGTTCACCAGCCTGGAAATCCCATCCCCAAAACTCCTGAGGCCCAGGTGCTCCAGAGCACACAGCCCTGGGTGTGGGCCCAGCGGACACATTAAGGCACGCAGCAGATGTGGTGGGACAAAAGCTATGAAGCTGGAACCTACCTTTGCCACTCGGTCCAACTGGAGGAAGAAAAATATGGATTCCCCAAGCATAAGCACCTGCTGTCCTGAGCCTGTTTCCATAGCTAACTGGGAATGGTGAGCAACGGCTCACCAAAGACCCATAGAAGGGAGTAGATTTTAATCCCGGTACTTGGGAGGCAGAGGTAGGAGAATTATGGTGAGTTCGAGACCAGCCTGAGACTAATTCCAGGTCAGCCTGGGCTAGAGCAAGACCCTTCCTTAAAAAATCAAAATAAATAAAATAAAAAACTAGTAGATGTCAGGAGCCCTGAGCTGCTTAGAGATGGGAATCAGTCTTCAACCTCTGCTGTCCCTGTCCTGGGAACCACCCGGAGACCTCAGTGCTTCACAGGGTGGAAAAGGCTGGCTGTGAAAGATACTACCTATGTGACAGGGTCATGGCTGGGAATGACGACAAGGATATATGTCTTTTGTTGTTATTTCCACTATGAAAGACAGCTTTGAACAGGCATTGGCAAAAACCTATTAAAAAAAAAATCAATCCTAAAATTGTTCATTTTTCCCTAATTGTGTTAAAGATTCTACAATCTAAGGTTGATCTAAAATTCCATGCAGTTCTGGGGAGCGAACAGATTGCTTGAAGGAGACGTGGAAGCAGAAGGCAGAAGTCAGAGAGCTGAAGCCCATAAACACAGCCAGCCACTGTCAGTTGAAAGAAGCGTGTTATGGAGGAGCAGAAACTAGCCTAGGGGACAAGGCTGTTGGGACAGCCCGGGAAGAAAGCCGGGTCTGACATCAGGAAGCTTCTGACAGCACCCATGCCCTTCAGAAAGGATGGACATCCTTCCGTGAGGTGACGAGTTATCCACACAGCACACCATGGCAGCATTGGACATCAAGACAGGTCCAAGAGGAACTATGAAGTGAGGGGAAGGTCATGCCTATGTTCCGATGACAGTACAGGACTCTCTCTTACGAGTGACATCAAGAATGAAAGGTCCTCTTCACTGGTGCTTAACCCTTGACTGAGCCCAGGATTCCCTGTTGGCTTGCCAGCCAGCACTGCCCACAGCAGTGCCTGGCGGGGCCCGGGAATCTGACTTTCTCACAAGCTCTGGATGGCACTGCTGGGGAGAGTGGTCATCCATAATTATACTCACAAAGCCTTTTGTGGAATGAACTTAACTTCATTCAAAACATTTTCATTAAAAGATACTATTTAAGGAGCTGGGAAGATGGCTCAGTAGTTAAAGGCACTTGTTTGTAAAGCCTGCTGGCTTGGGTTGGATTTTCTAAGACCCATGCAGAGCCAGATGCACAAAATAATGCATGCATGCATCTGGAGTTTGTTCGCAACAGCAAGAGACCCTGGTACATCCATTCTCTCTCTCTCTCTCTCTCTCTCTCGTAAATAAATAAAAAATTATAAAACGACACAATCACAACATACCAGTCAAGCAAAGAAATCGAAAGGTGCATCACTAGCAGACGTGACAGTGTCCAGCAGTGCTGCTGATGAGTGTCAACTGCTACAACCCCTTTGCAAAACACGTCGGTATTGTTGCTAAAGCTGGAGACACACACACCCTGCAACCAAGCAACTCCACAGGCTGGTCTCGTTCTAGAAACTCCTCTGGGTGCACATGCCAAGAAGCAAAGCACATTCTCAGTCCTCCATCTGAACACCTCTCGACATATTAAGACTGCCCCATCTGGGGTGGGCTGAGAGGGCTGCTGGTATGGGGTGGGTAGAAGCTGGATGCAGAACACCTCACAATGTACAGGAAGGCCCCTGTGACAGAATGACCTAGGCCCAAATGCGAAAAGCCTGAGGTTGAAAAATTAAGAAAATGTTTAGAAGTTTCCAGACTGGTACTGAGGAGCAGGGCTCCCTGGATTGGAAGGGGGGAAACAGTCGCCTTAGATGCTCTTCCTACTGCTTACTGATAGATGTTATAACATCTATTTATTTAGCTGTTTGATTCCCCAACTAGGAGGCTCCTTCGCAGTGGGGATTGTCGCTGTGCCTGTGTGTTCCGAGGGACCAAAGATTACACTCAACACACAGGAGGTGTTGCATCAACAACCAGAGGCGCAAACTTCTGTAATGATTAAAGACTCCAGACTAACCCAGCTTCTTCTTGGAGCTATTTTCTCATCATGACTGAGCACTCTTCACACAGACTGCAAATCCATTCTCCCTACCTATATTAGCCATGCACAGGAATAGATAAAAAACGTTTCCTAGCCTTCTTTGTGACTCAGTGTGGTTGTACAACAAGGCTCTGGACGATGAGGTGTTAATCAAAGGGATTATGGGTTGTACGATTAAGGAAAGCAGCATGCCCTCCTTCTTTCTTCTCCCTCCCCTCCTTCCATCCAGGAGATGTCCTGGATGGTGCAGACAAAGATGGGACTCTAAGAACTGTGGGGCAGTGCAGCCTGGGTTTCAAACGCCTGTGCTGTTTGTTGCATGAAGAAAAAACCATCTGTGGTGGTTTGAATGTATGGCCCCATAGACTCAGGCATTTCTGATTAAGATTAAGTTTGCAACATAAGTCCCCAATAGCCTGCTGGAAGGTGTGTCACTGGGGGTGGATCTTATAGTCCAGCCCTAAGGTGTGTCAAGAGAGAGCTGGAGCTCTGGCTGTTGGTGTTTGCTGGCTGTTTGGTGGTGTCTCTCTGCTTGGATCTGTGAAAGGGAGCCAGTTTCTTCCACTATGATGGAACTTCCCCTGGCTCTGTAAGCCTGAAGGAAACCCTTTCCTCCCATAAGCTGCATCTGGTCAGATATCTGTTCCAGCAAGGGGAAAGTAACAGCAACACATCCATGTTGTCAAAGCCACAGTTCCTTTCAGTTGTGAGTTCCACCAGCCCCCTGAATCCTGACCAGCACATAACCCTCACCTGCCCTGCAAACTGACTGCTCTGAAGTCACACTTATAGGTTCTGGAGTGCTGAAAGGGACCTCGGCCAGGCAGCAGCCTAGAGGGCCTTTGTGATTTCCCCTGCACGCAAGGCCTGCCCAGCCCTCAGCCTACACACAGGGCTCTTTCCTGCCTGCAGCCTCCAGCACAGTCCCGCACCCGGGGGAAGAAAGGAGAGGAAGTCATTTGGCTTCATCCAATGTTAAGGACAAAAGAAACTTTTCAAAATGGCCCGTTCAAATCTTAAAACATCAATTATGTTTAAATCCATGAGTTCATAATAGTACAAAAAAAAAAAAACCCAAAACAACCCTAATTGATCCCCAGGGAAGGATGTCAATGAACCAACCCATTATTTTAAAACTGGTAAATAAAGGGGAAGAATCAGGCATTCATCCCGTTTTCCCTATCTATATGAATTCTCCCATTGTGGGTGCAGGGAAGTTTCCCTTTATAGAAGTTTCCAGCTAACAGAAGAGGAAGGGGTGGACGGATGAGAATAGTGTCACCATGTGCCAGCGAATTCAAGGAGTGTGAGGCTTCACTAGCAAGGGTACATCACTCTGTGTCACACACCTCCTGCCAAGGCTGCCTCACCACCAGGGAGGTAATCTTGCAAACATGTCTGAACCCTAACTTACTGCACCTTTTGAATAGACCTTGCAAGACACACCAAGGACAGAGGGGCACACCGACCCAGGGGCATGCTAGGCAAAACCCATGGAGGAGAAATTTCACAGGATCAATCACTAAAGTCTTTGCAACAAGAAAATGACTGAGTCATGCTAGCGATGACTCTGTTTCCCCCAAAGATTTTACTATTTAAAGGTTGTAAATGTGGATAGACTCTGAAGTCAGGCCATCCCTCACCCTGATCCTGATACAGACAAACGATATCATCGAAAGAAAGAAAAAACAACTCCATGATGCTTCTAAGATAGCTGGAAGTGTGTGTGATCACCAGGTATGTCATGACATGAAGGAAGTATCAATAATTTCCTTTCCTTTTATGTGCATATGTGTCTATGCATGTTAATATGTGTATAAAGGTCAGAGGTTAATGTCACATGTCCTCACTATCTCCACCTAATTTCCTGAGGCAGTCTCTCCGTGAACCTGGAGCTCACCTATTTGGCTAGATGAGCTAGCCAGTAAACCCCCGGGGATCCACCTGTCTCCACCTCCCCGGCACTGGGATTACTAACCACACCACACCTGGCTTTTACTTGGGTGCTGGTGATATTTTTGCACACAAGCACTTTCCCCATTGAGCTCTCTCCCCACACCACTGTCACTAATGTCCAAGAGTGCTAACAGCTTGGATTTTCAGCTTCTTTCTTTCAGGGTGATGCCTGGTAAAAGTTGATACATTTTGAAGTAGGAGGTCTAGGGTTTGCTTCAGCTCTTCCTGTGTAATGGGGCTGGGAGAGGCTCACCACAGAGAAGCAGACTGCCACAAGCAGGCACTTGTAGACGTTGAATGGTGGACAGGTAGGTGACACTCTACTGTAGAGATTAAAACTATGGCCTAAGGCAGGTAGAGGCAGGACCATCTCTGCTGGTGCCTGGAGGGCCATCAGGTGGATCTGGGTGCAGCTTCGGGTGACCATGGCCTCTTCCCTATGCTTTATATGGGAGGCCCTGTTCTGTGCTCACAGGGGGCAGCCCTGCTCTGTGCCAATGCTATTGTTATACTGCATCCTCAAAGCTCTGGCTGGGAACAGACAAGGGACTCGGAGAGGAGTCAGGAATCAAGTCTCAGCTAATGAGCCACGATGACGGCGGGACCACTGACAATGATGGACCACTAGCTATCGTATTGCTTCTGGAATTTGGCTGTACATTTGTGGGAGAGAAGAGGCTCAGAAGAGAGGCCAGGAGACATTATTACATCTGTCGTTGCTGGGATTTTCATTTCTTAGCCAGCTGATCATGCACTTGAGAAAAATATAAAATTTGACAATAAAACCCGACTTTCTATTTATGTATTTTTTAAAAATGTACTTGATGTGATTGTACTTTTAGGCCCTTTTTATACATTTTATTTATTTATTTACTTATTGTGATGGGATTATATGTAACCCAGGCTGGGCTTGAACTCACTATGTAGCCAAGTCCTTGAACTTCTGACTCTCCTTTTACCTCTAGAGTGTTGCAATTACAGACATGCACCACCACATCCAGCTCATTTATTATGCTATTAATTGGTCTAAATGATGAGGCCTGGCCCTTATCTACATATTTTCACTGGAAGAAAAGCTGGTGCCCTTTTCTAATGATAAGTTACTTTATATAGTCAGCACAATATTAGCTGGCAAGAGAATAACACGCATGCTCGCCCTCACCATTAAAGCACGTTGTGTAAGGCTTTGCTGGGGATCATTCACCTCCCCAAATCACACTTCCATTTCTGGGTGGAGTGACTTATTGAAGGTTAGGATTCTGTGTGTGTGTGTGTGTGTGTGTTGTGTGTGTGTGTGCACGTGTCTGTATGTGTTCATGTGTGTGAGCCACAGGACATCCCCAAGTGACTTCCATATTTAAAAAATTATTTATTTGCAAGGAGAGAGAGAGAGAGAAAGAGAGAGAGGAAGAGAGAGAAGAGAGACAAAGACAGAGAGGATGGGCATGTCAGGGCCTCCAGCCACAGCAAACAAACTCCAGATGCACATGCCACTTTGGGCATCTGGCTTAACGTGGGTGCTGGGGAATTGAACCCAGGTCCTTAGGCTTTTCAGGCAAGTGCCTTAACTGCTGCGCTAGCTTTCCATTTCCATGCATCTATATATGATAGCTCTCTTGTTGGCCTGGAGCTTGTCAATAGGGCTAGACTGGCTGGCCAGTGAGCCCCAGGGATCCTCCTGTTTCTGCCTCCTCAGCACGGAAATTACAAACAGGTGCCACCGCACCCAACCTTTACACATGGGTTTTGGGGCTTAAACTCAGATCTGGGCTTGTAAGGCCAGTACTTTACGTGCTGAGCCATCTCACCACTCCTGAAGGGTAGGATCCCTAAGCACTCGTCCTGTCAGTCACAGACCATGCTGGATAACTTGCTCTCTGTTTCGTTTGTCATTATGTCTCAGATCCTCCTGGAGGGTGCTTTCTCACACGGTGATAAACTTTCATGCAGAGAGATTAAAGCTGTTGCAAATGGCTTTGGTAAACAGTTACAATATCTTAAAGGGGCAGAGTAGCATCTCTGTAGAACTTTTATTAATAACATTGAATTCCCAAGTCAAAAAATATTTCATAGTAAAAAGCTATTGAACCCCTTATCCCCATTTAAAGATCTTCCCCAGCCACAAGAAGGAAGAAGCAGACAGAAGGAGTCAACAGTTTCTGAGTTCCCGCCTGGGCAGGTCCTGCCGTTGGTGACCACAGAGGTAAGAATCTTCCAAAGTTGGTCACAAGTTCCAATCCCTACAGACCCAGACAGGAACTTGACCAAGGCCAGCTAAACTTAAGTGGACCACCAGACAGCATGATGGGGCTGTGGACATGCACAAGCCAGTCCTCTGTCTAAAGAAGGTCATCTCCACTCGGACTGGCCACGGCTTTGTGCCTGGATAGCAGCTTTGTTTAACGTGGGGTCCAAGTGGCTGCATTCTTGAATTTTCTATAGGAAGCTGAAAAATCTATATTTTTGATATGGGATCCCCTGCTTCCTTAACGTTGGCATCTAATCTAAATATTTTTTTTAAGTACTGTGTGGGTGGGCCAAACAAAATCGGCAAGCAAACTTTACCCAAGGAACACCAGCCAGTCATCATTTCTCGAGTGCTAGAGCCGACCACAACTCGATCCATGTGTGAGAAAAAAGTCGGGAGGGCTCTTTAACCAATTTTTTTGTGTGGGGGGGGTCTATTCTTTTTTAGGCATCCAATAAAGCTGAGAATTCAAGAGACACCATCAACTTCCAGAAATCTATAAGAACCGGCTGCGGAACGTTCCACAGGCTTCCTCCACGTCGTTGGTTTATGTAACAGAACCTCTGCTCTGTCCAGACTCTTGGAAATTAATAAGCAGGGAGTGTCCTCTCAGCTTTCCCAGGACAGTGGAACTAACAGGCCACAGATGAAACCCATTCGCCACTTCACTGCACACACTCTGAACCAGAGTGCTCTCACAATGTGACCATGCTGTCATAAAACCAAGGTGAGCTATTCCACACTCGTTGTAATGTGACCAGGGAGCACTCCGCTCTGGTCACCTGGTCAGGGATCTGGTTTCATGGCAGCTTAAAGAGACATGACAGATGTCACCTCAAGTGTGGCAGGATTCACAGCTGAGGACCAGAATCGTCAGGGTGTCATCGCCTTCACCTACAGTCAGACTGGAATATGGTGAAGCAGGCCTTCAAAAGCCATCCCAACGTGACTGGATTCCCCAGATCAGTAAAAAATTAAAGAGGTGTCAAAAATGCCGTGGGAAGGGGCCAAGTGAATGGTTTCATCATTCTCCAAGACAAAAGCCCTTCTCTGGGTGCGAAAACAAAGAGAATGGATCCAGGATCCAGGATGCTTGAAGGCACCAGACTCCAAAGGCACCACATCTAAGTTCTAGAGATGGAGCAAAACTATAACTTCATAAATGAGGGAGAAGTTGGGATTTTGTCCCAGGAAAATAAAGTTTAGTCATTCATCCAAAGTGGATTTACTGAAGGGGGAAAGGAGGGGTGGGAAGGCAAGCATCTCAACCACTGAGCCATCCCTCCAGCCCCTTAAGGAAGCTTTGATTAACTGCGGCCTATGCAGCTCCGAGACTCAAATAACTAATCTGCTTTTGTTTTGTTTTTTGAGGTAGGGTCTCGCTCTAGCCCAGGCTGACCTCGAATTCACTATGGAGTCTCAGGGTGGCCTTGAACTCACAGAGATCCTCCTATTTCTGCCTTCCAAGTGCTGAGGTTAAAGGTGTGTGTCACCATGCCCAGCTCAAAACTGCTTTTTGAGTTCTACTTTAATAGAGATGGGGAGGAGGGACATATGAGATTATTTCAGGTGTCGTCTGAGATACCTGTGTACAAAGATGTTCCAAATAATCTTCTTGAGCAGCTGCAACACCTGTCCTGACATGAGCAAGGTGTCTAACAAAGTATCCAGAGGTCCTGCATATGAGCACCCACCAAAGCCAGGGTCTCCCCCCTTCTGCACTCTGTCTTAAGAGGAGTAAAAGTACCAAGAAGACCGCACACACTCACTTGCACCTACATATTCATACACACACACTAAATTTTTTTAATTGTTCTTAATGTCCCAAGATCCCCTGAGGAGGCTGGAGCCTTGGGTGTGCTCTGAGATTTGCCCACATGAGAGGGACAGGACATGAGGCTGGGGGACCCCATCTCCAAAATCACATGAGCTGATTTTCTTCATTCTATACGAATGTATTTTGAAAACCTGAGACATGCCCTATAAGAATTCAAGGCAATTAAATTTGTAATAAAATCAGGAAATCACGTTTCTGGATTGCCTAGTGCCAAGCACCAGACACAGAGGGGGATGTGCTGTGTTCTCAAACAGCCTAGGAGGCAGCACCTCCATCTTACAGGTGGGGAGGTAGAGGCACGAGGCTAGTCACTTGGCAGGGGTCACAACACCAGTGGTGGGCCCATCACCTGGGGTCTGTTGGAAATGTACTGAAAACTTAGAAATGGGAGCATGCAAAGAGAAGGTTTACACAATACCCAGCAGAGGAGAAAAAATGTACCAGGGTGACCATGCTTTGCACATGTCCACATAGCTGAGCTGTACCTTAGCCTGTGACACCTGACCCTTGGCAGCCAGTGGGCAGAGGACTCTGTGGTAAGTGGCATGGCCAGGTCATCCCCATGCAGCTCTGCCTGTGTTCCCTGTGTCTTGTCTTCATAGGTCAAATGACACTTGGGACTGTCTTGCCTGGAGGTGAACAGAGTGTCCACCACATAGCTTCTGTGTCACCTGAACACCAGCCCTATGAGTCACAGGTTTTTCATGGGGAGCCTTCTTGTCACATTAAAAACTGAAAAGGGCCAACGTGTCTAAGTGGCCAAGATAAAGGAAAGACTATAGATGCTGTATGGGAACCCTGACAGGAGACGGGCTCTTGCTGTCCTCGTGGCCATGGGTGGTGGCACTGAACAGCTTGAGGAGCCAGATGCCCATTGCTGGAAACTCCAAGTTCAAATCCTAATGTGCTTTCACAGCGTCCTATGATCTGAGGGCGACGATTTCTAGGGTGAAAAAGCCAAGTCAGAGAGAGGAGGTTAAGCAGCTGGTCCTGGGAAGAGTGGGAGCGGGTGATACCCAAATCTCTCTCTCTCTCATTCTCTCTCTCTCTCTCTCTCTCTCTCTCTCTCTCTCTCTCTCTCTCTCTCTCTCTCTCTGCTGCTGCTGCTGCTGCTGCTGCTCAGATCCCTGTAAGAGAAGCTAGGCCTAGACTGAACACCTGACAACCGACTTCACTCACCACAGGACAGAGGGGGTGTTCCAGGGTCTGAGCACTCCGGAAAGCTGGGTGCCCACTCCTGACCATGTCCTCGTGAAGAGCTTCGGTCTACAGTGCAACAAGAGCTGGAGTCTTCTCCCACAGCGTTACTCATGAACCCAGGACCAACCCATGTACCCGGCAGCAGGGGGAACAAAGAGACAGTTTGTCACGTCCCCCATCCAGGGACTCCTCAGCAAGGGAGGGTGCTAAACCTCAGAGCTGGGTGGCTGACACACAAGAGTCACCGTGGCTTTCTTTAGTACAAAAAGACAAAATGGGGGCTGGGTAGATGGCCGAGTGGGGAAGGGCACTTGTTACATAAGCATGAGGACCTGTTTGATCCTCAGCACTCATACAAAGTCACTTATGGCGAGGCATGGCTGTAACCTCAGTGTTGGGAGAGACAGAAGGATCCCTGGGACTCCCTGGCCAGTCAGTCTGACTGAAAAAATAGTCAGAAGTTCTGTATTTAGTGAGAGACTCTGGGTCAAGGAAATAAAGTGGAAGAGCAATGAGGAGGAGACCTGATATCCTCCTCTGGTCTCTGCATGCGTACACATGGGGTACACATAGCTGCACACACACGTCCATACACCATACATACCACACACACACACACACACACACACACACACACACACACAGAGAGAGAGAGAGAGAGAGAGAGAGAGAGAGAGAGAGAGAGAGAGAGAGAGAGAGAACCTGGGATTAGAAAGCAGGAGACGCTCCACACTTATAAAAGGGCAAGAAGGACATGTGGGGTTTCTTGGGGGTGCTGATGAGATTTTGTTAAGGTGAACCCTGGTGATGCAGGCCTGTCTCAGGCTACCTAGGAGACCATGGCAGCAGGATCACAAATTCATAGCCAGCTTGAACTAATAGAGGAAGTTCAAGTCCAGCCTGGACAACTGAGTGAGCATCTGTCTCAAAATAATATTTTTCAAAAACAGGCTGGGCTGCAGCTCAGTGGTAGAGCACTTGCCTCGCATGGGCAAAGCCCAGGGTTCAATCTTCAGTATGCAAAAAAAAATTCTTTTAAACTACACATAGCCTGGGGAGATGGTTCAGTCAGCACAGTCCTTGCCCTGCGGACATGAGAACCTGAGCTTGAATCCTTGAAACCCATATTAAAGCCCATGTCTGAAAGCCAAGCATGGCATCAAATGTTGTGATCTCAGCGCTGGGGAGGTGTTGACTCGCTGGCCAACCAGCCTCGCCTACTTGGTGAGCTCCAGGCCAATGACAGATCCTGTCTCAAAGGAGGTCTGAGAAGGAGTAGAAGGTGTCTGAGAGGCATCACACCAAGGTTGTCCTCTGGCCTCTATATGCATCCCGCACACACACGGACACACACACAAAAGACAGCAGCTGTGATTCTGGGGTGACCCACTTGTGACGTATGCTGAGCATACTCCCCTAGTGACTTTCAGATGGATGTTAATAGGTTTCAATATAGAACAAAGCAGTCAAGTTCATCCAATCACTGTGATGACTCCCGTGAAGACAAAGAGCAGAGTGCGCCTCCCACACGTGTGACCGACCACTCGCAGGCACCATGCACAGCGACCGCTGAGACCACACCCTTTCTCCCAGGGAGGTTTTAAGAATAGGCTCAGGCCCACACTCCTGCCCCCACGGTCTTCTTGCGGGTGGCTGAGACCTGAGGGTACACCCACACCCCAACACCTGCGGTAGAGTTGGTGGTGACTTGGCCCAGTGACCCCTAAACCACAGTTCAGCTATGGGGTCAGCATGGCTCCCGGAGTCAAGTTACCAATCACAGCTCACAGTAATCACATCCAAGTTCCCCTTTCCCAGTGCCTCTCCTGCTGGTCTGTGGCTGGGCATGGAACCTACAGTGACCCTGGGTGCTGTGTGCCAAGGCAGGCACGCTCCTGTCAGTCACATCCTGGCAGTTCCAGGAGCACCCTAAATAAGTGCACCCAAGGCAGGAAGGGCACACATGGTAGAACTTCTGCAAAGCCCACCTTGGTTCCACCTCCGTCCTGCCCAGGACTCACCTTCCCCAAAGTTAGCTGCATCCAAAATGAATGACATTTGTCCCCCCCTTATCCCACGGACACAATCCAAGAGCCCTGGCTGTTCTTTTCCTTTCCACCTCATTTGAGGCTGGAGTTTTTCTCTTTGGATCTCACTCTGTTGCTCTTTGCTGCACTCACAAGAGCTTCTGGTAAATTCTTCTGGCTTCCCCTCCCACCTCACTGTCAACATGCTGGGGATTAGCAGTAGCTCCTCATAGCTTTCAGTTTTTTATGTGGCGTCTGGGGAGGATCAAATTTGGGTACTTGGGCTTAAGTGGGAAGCATTTTATCCACGAGCCATCTCCCTGGATCTGCATACTTTGTTTTTACCTACACATGCTAAACCTATGACAATGCTCAATTGATAAAGCAGCACAGTGGAGATCCCAGCTAACAATAAACAGATCCTTTGTGGCAGTAAGAAAGTTGTGTGAATGGGCTCCCCTAATTTATGTGAGATGGCAGAAATGGTGGAGGGGCCAGCACATCTCTGCTCTGGAGACCAAACCAACGCCATCCTAGAGGTTGCTGGGAAATTCTTGTTCTGCTCAGGCACTCATTAATTCATAAAGCAGTGGGGTCCCCAGCTCACATGAGAGAGGCTAGTTTCAGCCATAGCCTGGAGTCGGCTACCATTGGGCTTCCTGCTTGGATGAGCTATCCATAGACAACCCTCTTTAAAATAGGCATCAGGAGTGTAACTCAGCTATTCTGGGCATGGATCACACTTGGGTCTCCTTAGCAGGGACAGCAGGGACCCTGACAGTCTGCATTTGGCCATCAGCTCCATTAGTTATCAAAACAAAGTGAGGCTATCAGATTGGTACATGGGACACTGTGGCCTTTCAGGAAGTGTCCACAGAGGTCTTTGCTTGATGAGCGTAGGGGGCTTTTAGGTTGACAGGTTTACTAGCACTGAGGAGATTCCTGTCTCTGCCTGTCTATAGCCCCCCTTACAGCTGTTCTGGAACACTCTGTCTTGCTCCCGATGCCTTTGCTGGATTTCTGAGAGCTGAGAGCTAACTTTCTTTCCTTAACCACTGAGTTTTCAGGGAAGAGGTTGAGTATCCCCAGTCCAAATTTTCAAAATGACCCCAAATCTGACTTTTTGTGCACAGAAACGATGCTCACAATAGATTGAAGTTCTGGGTTCTCTGCATTTCAGGATTTTTAGAGTAGGAAACTGAACTTGGAATGTCTGCTGCAAGTATTCCCAAGAACCACTTCTGTTGTTCCAGATAAGGTCTGATGCCAGGACCCATGAGGTGGAAGGACCACTCATTTTTCAACCAGCCATTTTTAGGTTTCCTTGTCCTATTCAGAAACTCCCAAGTTCCTTCCTTCCTTCCTTCTTTCCTCCCTCCCTTCCTCCCTCCCTCCCTCCCTTCCCTCCCTCCCTCCCTCCCTTCTTCCTTCCTTCCTTCCTTCCTTCCTTCCTTCCTTCCTTCCTTCCTTCCTTCCTTCCTTCCTTCCTTCCTTCCTCAGCCTCAAGGGGAAAGGAAAGCTGTCCTACCTGTCCCACCCCCTCTCCCTTTCAGGTACACTTTGCTGAGCTCAACCTATCCTTCCACCCCAACCCCCTCACAGCTTCTGTGACAGCCTCGCCTCTGGGCAGGCCCATGCTCACAAACCTGGGCACTGTCAGCTCTGCACGAAGCCTTCGTGCACCCTCTCCGTGGCCTGCTACCCCCTCAGCCCACTGCCGCCCTCCATCAATGGTCTCTGTGTCCTGCCAGCACGCGGCCGAGCTGCCTGCAGCCACCCGCAAGCCCTCATTCATGCTCCTTCTGAGAGAACCCCTTTCAAGGGTCTCACCCCTTCCTCTCTCTCTCCCCCTCCCCCACGCACAAAGAGGCCCACAGTGGGAACTTTCCCCCCATAGCAATGAACCGAGGTTCCCTTTCCTTCCTTTCTGTTTCCCTGCTCTCCTTCTAAATTTGGCCTTGGATAGAGTAGAAGCCATGAAACAGACCCAGGTCGTGACCTTGGGGACACTCCTGTGGCCAGAACTGCCTTTATGTGCTTTTTCTACTCGAGTGGCTGGAGGGGACATCTAAGACTATCATCACCCACCCCCAGAGCTCCCTCAAGGAGATGACACATCAGAGCCCTACAGGGCATAAGATATTCAGGCCCCTTAAGTTAAAATGGGGACACTGAGGCCCAAAGAGGTGGAAGGATACAGGAGGTCATACAGAAGGCTTGGGGGTGAGGATGCTGAGGACATCTTCTTTAGAGGTAGTGAGCAAACAGATGTCTTACCGTCATCCAAGTAGGTCTGGTCCAAGTTCTGTTCCTGTTTAACTGTCACCCCTGAAGGCAGGGCTTCCTTCTGCTCACTGACTGGGGGTCCGTTTTTGACGGCTCTTTGGCTCGGGGCACTCTGCTGTTGGATGACGGTGGAGTAGGAGCTGGGGCTCAGCCTCTGGCCTTGGCTGATGGGAGGTGGGCCGGGCCTGGCCGAGCCTGGGCCGAAGTTCTCACAGTATATGATGTGCTGGAACTCTTGGTGGGTCCCACTGCGCAGCTGCTGGTTGGTGGGGGAGTACTGGATCACTGGCGAGGCCTGTTGGCTCGTCGGGGATGTGTGTGGAAGGGTCGAGCTCTGGCCCTGACCTTGGCCTTGGCCCTGGGAGCCAGTGTGCACCAGCACAGAGCGGTGGGCATCAGGCAGGCCCACAGGTGCTGCCAGGAGACCTGGTTGCTGGTAGCCCAGCAGGCCTGGGCTCAGGCTTTTGTTCCTCTGGTAGAGAACGGCTGCTGGGGTCTGCTGCTGGTAGCGGGCATCAGGGGATGAGAGGCCCGAGCGGAACTGTTGGCAGGGAGCCATGGTGGCCACGAGGCAGGAGGGGGACTCGGCCAGCATCGGATGCTGCGGGTAGTACGGCTGGCTCCCCAGGCCCCCGTGGGCAGGGGTGCAGATCAGAGAGGGGTCATACTCGTCACTGGGCTCTGTCTTGATGGCTGGGACTGTGGGAGAGAAAAGCACAGGGCTGCAACCTCTGGTGAGCTAGACATACACACAGAGGATGGCACGAAATGTTGGGGAGCAGTGTGGGGACCACAGTTGGGCTGTCACCCATTAGCAATGAAACAAAGGCTCCCTGTGCGATTGCTTTCACGTGGAAACATACACATCCCAGGACCAAAGTCAGGGTAATGTCTACAGGCTTTCCCCGATATTGGAAAGGAGGTGGGTGGGTCGGCCTCAGCCCTGGAGCCTAGACAGCTTCTTTCCCTCAATGGAAGAATGTTTGTGATGAGACCCCCCCCATCCCCTTATCCTGGTAGTTCCTGTCCCCATCACTGCTTGTGTGAGCTGAGAGGCAGTGTTCATCTCTCTGCTTCCTGACTATGGATGTCACGTGATCAGCTGCCTCAAGCACCTGCCACCAGGCCTTTCCACCATGACAGACTGGGCCCTCTCAAACCACAAGCCAAAGTAAACCAAAATAAACCCACCCTTCCTCCCTTCCTCCCTTCCTTCCTTCCTTCCTTCCTTCCTTCCTTCCTTCCTTCCTTCCTT